>JACGWL010000628.1:0-103757 GCA_034509725.1 Sesamum angolense
ATTCCCACAATCCAAAATCACACACACACACACACACACTCGAAAGGCATAGTCGGAGTGTCTGCAAAAATTTCTATTTTAAAAAAAAGTGATTTTTGTAAAAAAAATTAACGTTAATAGTAGAATTAAAAAAGAGTAATGTTTAAAAAAAAAGTAAAAAAGATAAAAGCTAAATTGAATAGTGTTTGAAGAAAAATTATTTTAAAACTAAACTTAATTGATGAAAAGTTGTTTTGTCCCTATATTAAAAAAAAATATTGTCATTTTGCTTATGATTTCATTTGTTGTTTCACTATTAACTATTTTTTTTACAAAAAATCATAAATTTTATTCCGATTAATATTTCGTATTTTCTTTATAAAAAATATTATAAAAGTATATTTAACTTAATAATGCTCTCACTAAGTAATATAATTATTGATCCATACACAATAATTAAACTTGTAAGATTGCAAAAAATAATTAACTTATTAATTAATCAAATAATAACATGAGAAAGAAATAATATAATTGGATGATATATATTTCACATAAAATATAAAAAAATTAAAATATTAAATATGTGAAAGTGTAAATTTAATTATTTTTAAAATTTAAATTATTTAAAAACTCCGATATCAACTTTAATATACTATTTTAAAAATAAATTAAAAATAATAAAATTGAATTTAGTTAAGTATAATAAGGGTAAAGTAGAAAAAAATAAAGTTGAATTTATTTAAAAAAAAAAAAAAACAGCTAAAAGCACCCCCAAGGTGCTTCCAGCTTTTGGTCTAAAAGTATTTTTTTTAGTTGTTTCAGAAACATAAGCTGGTACCCCAAATATTTCAAAAGTATTTTTTGGAAACAAAGTTAAAAACGTTTTTTTGAAGCAAACACTCCCATAAAGGAGAGAAATATATCCATCTTTGTTTTTTTTATTTTTTAGTAGAAACTATGTGCTTTTCTATGAAAAGATTACTGGCATCCTAAGGGAGTATTTGTGCGAGTTTCAAAAAAGTGTTTTTCAGATTTTGGCTTTAAACAAGTATTTTTGATATGTTTGGGACGTTAATTTCTACTTCTAAAACTACTAGAAAATGCGCTTTAGACCAAAAGTTAGAAGCACATTGGGGGTGCTTCTAGTTGCTTTGACTTTTTTTATAAATAAATTTAATTTAATTTTATTGTTACTACTTTACCTTCATTATAATAATTTTAATTCAATTTTACTATTTTTAATTTATTTTTCAAAAAACTAGTATCTTTTTAACAAATGGGCACAAAATGGTTTTTAATCAATTAAGTTTGTTTTAAAAGTAGTTTTTTCTCAAACACTATCCAATTTAACTTTTGTTTGATTCTTACTTTTTTACAAACATTACCAACTTTTGATTCTGCTACAATTTTTAATTTTTTTACAAAGACTCTCTTAAGGTGTGGTTTTGGTTCCACATTGGTTGAAAAGGTTTTCAACCTCCATAGTATGTTGCATCATTTTTTTTTTCTTTTTAAGGATAATTAGTGTTGATTTTTCAACTACCCTCCAAACGACTTAACCCATGATCAAAGTTATAGATGCAAGGTGCTCTTGCCAACTGCTCACCTTTTTTGTTTTATATATCGCGTGTCATTACTAACTAATGTTTGGGGAATGGATATGAATCCATGATAAGCAGCAGTAAAAGAGGACATATTAGACTTTGTGGAATTTGAAATTTAGTACTATAGGTATTTGACTTGCAATAGTACAAATATAGGACCTGCACAATATATGTTGTGTTATTCGATAGCTGGGATTAGGAATGCATTGTATCTCTCTATGTATATTCATATATATATATTTATATTTATATATAAGTTTTTTATGAGCAACATATGGTTCTTTCAGGGTATTTGGGTGATAAACTTATTAAAATTATATATCTTATAAGTTGTTTTATAATTTATAGGGATAATTACACTCTCATTTCCTGAGATTTGGTATAATTACACGCAAATTTTATATGGTTTGAAAAATTATACCTAACATTTTTAATGTTTGCTTCTATGTAATAAATAGTTATTCAGTTAGTCAAATTTCACTGAATCTACTGATATTAACAAAAAAAAATGAAATTTGATAGTTACCCTCGATTGATTTATTACTAACTTGCTGCAGGTCAAATAATTTTTAGACTAAATTCCCTTTATAACAGTGAAGATAAACCTCCTCACATGCATTAAAGCGAGAAGACATATGGGGTTAATTTAGTTATATAAAAAAAATTAACCTGCAATAAATTAGTAATAAGTCAAACGGAGGTAAATATAATTTTTTTTCTGATTTTTTATTAATAAAAATTTGATGAATTTTGACTAATAAAGGGCTTATTTGATTTATTAGACGGAAAAAAACTTAAGGGTGCTAGATGTAATTTCTCAAACCACAAAGAATCTACATATAATTGCACCAAACCTCAGAAAAGGGAGTGTAATTATCCCTACAAAATATTACAAAGTATTTGGTAATTTTTATAAAAGATAAGCTTATAAGATAAAAAAAAAAAAGAAAAAGAAAATGAAAATGATGTTAGGAGCTTAAAAACTCCCGTAAAAGATATAGATTTTTCAACTTATTGTCAAGAATTTTTAACATGTTGGTCCAATTTTTTTTGTCAAGTTAATTATAAATTTTTCGTTAGTAATATATTGTAAGCTTCGTTTATGCATATCAATAGTTTAATTATTTGATATCTTATAAGTTGAAAAAATATGTGCGCGATGGATGCACGTATAAACTTACAAGATCGTATAAATAAGCTTACTCAAACACTTTCTCAGCTGTAAAATCCAATAAAGAATTACTTCAAAAATTACCGATACTAAGAAAAAAAATTACTATTAGCTATAATTTTAGCGGCAGTGGATTAAAAATCGTGGTCAATAACTATTATTAATCATGTTATATATGCCATGGTAAATGTTTTAGACACCTTGGCAAAAACTCACCAACAACCGTTGCGTGACCGTGATCAATGATTATATATATGCGATGACTATTTATTTTTAACTATAACAATTATTTATATTGCTTGTAATGCGAGGATCATCAAGATAGATCAATCTATCAAATATATTCTCAAAGAATGAAGTTAAAAGTTCAAATAGTAAAATGTGAAAACATTAAATTACCTCACTTAAAAGAATGAAATAGTAAAAAGTAAATGTAAACAGAATAAAGTGATGTTGCACTTGCTTTTACTTTGCGGTTGGAATAAGTTATAGCAAAAAATTTAAATTACACAATAGTAAAAATTTGGAGTGTTTGAAAATAAAATATTGAAATTTTTTAAAAGTAACGTAATATTTATAATTTCACTAATAAGTTGCTAAAGTTGTTTATTTAATGGACGAGCGTTTATTTTAAATTTTTACAAACATTCTTGACCGTCGGACCTACTAATTACAAGTGATTCTTGTATACATGATACTCATTAAAGTTTAGGTTCTTTTGTACCCAAAAAGAGAAAAAAATTAAAGTTTAGGTGAGTACTTTTGTATTCTATCGCAAAGATAATGCTTCAAGAATTTCTTTTTTTACTCTTTTGCTTTTATGTTAAGCAAAACGCAATCGCACGTCTAATCTTTATCACTTGTTTCTAGTACTGTTGTTAGTACTTCCCACAGTGAAGGATAATGCAAGAAAAATTTATGAATAATTTACTTACATAGTCTAATTTATGGTCTATTAATATAAATTCTTATTTTTGAAATTATATATATATACCCATAAAAAACATAAATATTATTTACACAAATTATTCTTATTTTTAAATAATTATATATACATTCCCAAAAACGTTAACATTATTATACAAATTATCATTGCATTTTGGCTTTAGGCATGGTTTTTATAATTATGAAAAATATGGGGTGTGGTTAAACTGATCATAAACTAAGGGTATAAATATAATTATCCCGAAAATCTAAGGCACCGTGATCATGATGATGAGCAAAAATTCAGAGAAATTGAACCACAGATGCTGTTGTACCAACTTTTCTTATATGGATTGAGTTCCAAAATATTGAATTTTGGAGGTATTAATATAATATGGCTCCTATTAATTACTAACATATATATAGGTAAATTATATTTTACCATTTTATGAAAAACAATATAATTAATTATCATAGTTTAAAGTAAAAAAATTAAGTGAATATTAATTTGATACATTTTTATTAATAGCGTTAGTGTTACTTTAACATCTTTATTAATAGCGTTAACTGCGTTGGGTCTTTATTATGATACATTATAAATAAATCTTTTTCCTATTAAAAAATATCCTTATATATAAAAGACAAGATACATTACTTTTTTACATGCATCATCATGCGAAGATGTATAAAAATAATTTGGTTAGAAAATATTTGTTAGATCGATAATAAATCAATTGGGGGCAAATATAGATTTTCATTCAACTGTTTGTTAATATCAGCAAATTCGTTGAATTTTAACTATTAAAAGGGTCTACCCATTAGACAAAAACAAACACCATGAGCACTAAACGTAATTTTTTAAATAACAAAATATTTATATATATAATTACATCAAATCTCATAGGTTCTTAATTTTACGGGGTTGGCTGCTGGGGTTAATAAAAGGGGTAGGTACAACGAGGGTTAGCCAAAAAGGCACGAGTCTAGGGAGGCAAATGGGGAAGGAATTTTCAAATTTTGAACTATCTTCTTCTTCATATGGGACAAAATAACAGTTGATTACCCATTATACAATTATTACTTATTAATTATTAATTATTAATTAAGTAAATAAACATCCATATCTAAAATAGTTCCTTTTTTTTTTCCCGATTCTCTATCATAAAAGATTCTCCACAAATCAAATATATTTGTTAATTTATGTTGTGTGGTTAAGAGTCAATTTTGGCTTTCTTTGTTTTTTAAAAAAAAGTTCCTCGTTTGTTTGCCATTTTTAAAAGTAGTTTCAGATAAGGTAATTTCGCAATTTGAATTTGAATTTGAATTTTTTTTTTTTTTTTGAAATTGCGTACTTTGATTTGGTTGCATTTATTGATTAGAATTTAACATATGACATACGAAAATTCCGACATATAATAGTTCACTTGAAAAATAAATTGATCAACGTGATTGATGTAGTTGTTTGCCTCTATTATTTGTGTTTTGGGATTATTTTTTATTGATAGAAAATCATTTTCTTTGACAAAATATATATATATATATATATATATATATATATTCTCATAATTTTGGGAATTGATTTAATGGTATTGAAGGGTAATTTTTACATTTCAAGAGAAATAAGTTCTTATCATTTACTGTAAGCAAACGAGTGACCCTTGATCACTTATTTCAGTTTAGAACTTAAATTCCAACTATACATTTGAATCGCAAAAAAAAAAAAAAAAAAAAAAAAAAAAGAAGAATTTGGTACACTTCGAACAACCATTCAAAGACTGTTCCGCATTTGGACGGGTATTGGCACTCACGAGGAACAAAATATGATCGATGACGTCATGATTTTCATATTTTTTTTGTGGTATTATTTTGGCACAGCCAAACCGTTCCCAATAGTATTCCAAAATAACAATTACAGTTTTTGCTCCTAAGACCAGTCCTAACTTGTAACAGTAAACAATTGAAACTCTATTTGTAACACATTATTAAACTTAGAGATGATTTTGTGTTGACCGATCCTATATGTGAGACAATTGATGTAAAAAAAATGACAGTAAATGTATTACAGAATGAGTACAATTTGTAATGGTTTAGCACGCAACTGGTCTAGTATGCCAAAAATCGTTATTAAGTATGAGTTTTACTGAAGACAAGATGTGTTACAACGACCGTGACTAAATGAGCTATAAGTTGGAACGGTTTTATTTATTATTAATATTGTATTACTAAACCCGCTCCAAAGAAAGTACAACGATTATAATTTAACAGATACAAAACCTTTCCTATTTGTGGACCAACGACCGTTACAAATTGTATGAAGGTATGAAGTTAAACCTTCATTATCATCTTGTTGATGTAAACTTAAAAAAGCTATACCAAAAGAATGAACATTCATCATGGCGCAACAAGCAGTACAAATATCTTCGGAGTATCCTAGAATGAAGAGAGATAAAGTGCACTGGATGACTGTATGCAAAACAAAAGCCAGAAGAGTCATTGATGACTCTTGATAGACTGAAATCGCATTTCAAGAAGATGAGACAATGCCTACTCCACAAGTTGTGACGGACAACCATAATTCTGACCTGCATACCCAAATGGTATAAAAATTAGTCGTTGTCTTTTTGTTACTAATCAATAAGGAGCAGGTACTTCCCGCTCGGCGAATTGTGAATCTGATGACGAATCTAATGAAGAAAGCTTTGACGAGGATTACGAGACTGAAGAAAAATAATAATTATGATATGTAAGTTCAGTGTTTCTGTAATAAGACATCTCCAAATGTTCCTTGTAAAAATTACTGATTAATTATATATTTCTTTAGAAATATTTGTTCATATTAGGAATGGTTATAAAGAGAAATGACTATTCTCCAACTGTTCCTAGAAGTGTTTCAGACAATTTTAAAGTGGCGCCTAATGAAAAATGAAGAAAAATTCACTTTCAGGAATGATCGTTTAATATTTATCCATTTCTATGTTAAATTTAAACCAAACCGTTCATTAAAGTATAAAAGAAACAATTCCTAATATGAATAGTAACAAAATCGTGCCTAAATGAGAAACCAAATTGTTCTAAACATAACAAAAAAAATTTAGTTTCACTTTTCGAGTACGGTATCTCCACATCTGCAAGGCCGATTAATTCCAAACTTAGACGCATACAAATACTATACATTTGTGAAATTACATAGTCTGATTGATAGCGGCATCATTTTGAACCTCTTTGATTTTGAATCAGATACAATGTCTCAGTATCCATATAACAAAAGTTCCAACATCAACGAATGTATTATTTTATCAATTTAATCATATCCAACGGTCTTATTAAAATTTTAACGCCTGATTAGGCGATGTAGTATAACAGTATAAGATGCTACTAATATTTATGTAATATTAACAATCTTGGATGTACAAATATACTCGATCTATTGAACATGTATCAATTTATCGAAAAGAATTATATGTGTCCAATGGTCTACATAAATTTATGATCTATTTTTTTTTCTCATTAATATGTTTGGAACGATTTTTCTTCATTTTTAATCTATTCAGTTTAATTAAAAAAAAGTTAAGACTCAATTAGGAACGGTTAGTAAATATATAGGAACCGTCTATTCATGAGACCTCTAAAATGACATAAAACGACATCGTTCTATTTAGTTAGGAACGATCGAGGAACAAGTTTTTTATAAGTGAGCATTCTAGTTCGTTCCAACAGTTTATATATATTGGACACTTAGCAGATTTTTTCCCTCCTTTCCCCACTCTCTCCCTCACTTTGTTTCTCTCTCTCCCCATCAGGCAACTATTCGCTTTCCTCCGCGTTGCCGCCGTTTACCCTCTCTCTCTTTCTCTCAAGGTTAGTTCTCCCCCCCCAACACCCCATTTTTGTGATTAGTTTTTCCACATTTTTTAAAATATTTTCGGGTAATATATGTGAAAATATTTCTAAAACTATTATCAAAAATAATATCTGAAATATTTCCAGAATGTAATTAATATTTTGTGTAATATTTTCTGTATTTTAAAAAAAAATTTGAAATTTTTGCTGAAATTAAAAAGTTTTCAAAAATTAACTTTAATTTTTGCTAACATTAAAATATATTTTTTTTAAATTTAAATATTTTTTATAATTAAAATATATTTATCATAAAATTAAAAAATATTTCTGAAAATCAAAAAGTTTCTAAAATTATAATATATTTTTCTAAAATTAAAATGTTTCTAAAACTAAAATATTTTTTTCCTGAAATTAAAATATTTTTTTATGAAAAATGAAAATATTTTTCCTGAAATTTCTAAAATTTAAATATATTTTTTCTAAAAAAATATATTTATGAAAATTATAATATTTTTCTGTAATTTTGTGTAATTTTTGTGAAATGGAATAGTATAGTTGTGTAATTTATCATATTGTGCAATTTTTATAAAATTTATTGTATACTTATGTAATTTTTCTGAAATTTATTGTATAGTTGTTTAATTTATACAAGTCTTTTGTAATTTAGATCATATTGTGTAATTTTTCAAAATTATTGTATAATCATGTAATTCATGCAATTTTTAGTTCATGTAATTCTTGTGATTTTTTCATTAATATTATTATTTACATAACAATGTCAATAATCACAATATTAGGCTAATCTTTCCCTATAATATACTAATTTACATAATACTATCAATAATCACAACTTTTAAACTAATATTTCCAATGGTAATATAATTTACAAAATAATGTCAATAATCACAATATTAGACTAATATTTTCAATAATATTATTATTTACATAATAATATGAACAATCACAAAATTAGGCTAATCTTTCGAATACTAATATTATTTACATAATTATGCCAATAATCACAATATTAGACTAATATTTCCAATAAAAGTCATTAAAAATGTATAGCTCTTTTGTGCCCATGTACAAACAAATCAAGCATTGCTTTATGCTTTTTTAGCCCACCAAGTGAATTTTTGCCGCAAGAACTAGTCGGGTTTATCTATTTTTATTTGTCAAGAAAAAGACAATATTGATAGAAAAAAGTGGATAAAGTTGAGTAGTACTATAAACAAAAGTTCATGTGATATGCTAAAGAAGCTAAAAACAATCTTTGACCCGTTTGTATATATGCACAGAGGAACTATATATTTTTAAATAATTAATGAGTACAATAATCATAAATTCATGATTATATTCCAATGTATAAGAATTAGTATATTCTTAGAATAATTTTTTTCAACAATTACAAAAATTAATACTTGTTATAATTTGTATAAATTATGTCTAGTGGTAAACCTCCTGTAACACGTGGTCGTGGTTTTGGATGCGGTCGTGGCCCGCCACTTCCAGCAATTACGTCTGTTTCTCCCCATCCGACCACCCCCACCACCTGACACGGTTAGACCGCCACCCGTCCCGCAGACTCTGTTGGACCATCTGGTGCGGCATTGGCAGCTGAGGAGACCGAACAACTATCTGCCACACCAGCAGTTGATCCTACTCGTCATGGGTTACTCCACCACCAGCACCACCAGCAGTTCCCCCACCATTAGAAAGCCAATATATCAGTCTCGATAACGCGAGGTAAATTTGTCTATGAATATTTGTTAGTATTATTCTATCTAAAAAATCACTAATTAGCATGTCTTTTCAGGTTTGACCGCCGCTTCCACTAGCACATCAATTCGGTGGTGCGAGGACACTTTTTCACCTTTGGGCATGTTTGAGGCCCGCCAGAGCACCAACATTTCTGGTTTGGAGCATGAAGATAATGTACTTTAAATTAATTTGGTATTATCTTATAATTTAAATTGTTTAATGAATTTTACTAATGTTTTCTTTAATTATCTTATTATAGATGACCTACTTGTGAAAATGTGATGATGAGTCTATGTTCTGGGTTTTCAACATATGGGTAGGCCAATACATTCGAAAAAAGTTTGTTGTCGTTTGGTCAAGCTTGGTCAAGCCACTTTGGTTGGCCAACGACGTATGGCTCCAACTGCAGGTATACTGGGCTAGTGCGGACTTCCAGGAGGAGTCCGTGAAGAATAAGGTGATTCAGGAGGCGAACCCTGCAGCGCCCTCTATTGTATACCGTGGGAGATCCTCATCTATCGGCATGCACAAGAGGAAGATGATAAGTATATTACGTTGTTTTTAAGTTTTATCATTATCTTGTAAATATTATGCTAATTGATGTATTCTTCTATAGGAGGCAGAGCTCGGTCGGCCGTCCAAGCAAATGCAACTGTTCGCTGGATGCTACAAGAAGAAGGCAGACGGCGGACGGCGTCTGGAGCGGCATGAGCGGCTACGGTGGCGGTAAGTAACTTAGTATTTTTTAAAAAAAAATAATTTGGGGTAAAGTACTAATAATTTTGTTTGTTTTACATGAGACGTTCCAGAAGCTGTTGGAGGATCATCAGCCTCAACCCACGGTCGAGGAATCGAAGGCTTTAGTGACAATGGCTGAGTAGCAGCTGTGGTTGGCTGCAGTTGGGGGCAAGAGACAAGGGTCGTGTATTTGGCCTTGGTTCTGAGGTCCACATCTTTAGCCGAACCTACACATCACCATCGCATCCCCACTGACACCGCCATAACTAAACCCAACAGGGAAGATCGCATCGGCCGGCTAGAGACGATGTTGGTTGACATAATGGCCATGATGAGGGAGATGTAGGCCAGCTCCTCGGTTGTGGACTGTCACAACCGACTGCCTCCACTACCGCACCAGCACAGCCTCCGATAGACCCCCCGACGTCGAACTACAACGAAAATGGACGACGCTGATGATGAGAGTTTAGTTTACGTTATAATTTTTTTTTCAATTTTGTAATCGAACAATATTTTATATTAAAAATAATATTTTTCCTAATTATTCACGCTTCATAATTTTTATTACATTTCATATTTTATATTTATTCAATTAATTAAATTCATAAATATAATTAATTAAAATTTTATTAATTAATATAATTTATTATAATATATAAATTAAATTATTTATTAAAATTTATTAAATTTATAACTTAAATTATTTGTTAATTTTATTACATATCTAACTTATTTTTTAAAATTTATTAACTATATAAATTAAATAATTTATAAAAATTTTATTATAAAATAAAATCTTAGGAACAATTTTACTAATTTTAAAGAAAATATTACAAATCTAAACACAAAACCGTTCCTAATACCAATGTTAAAACAGTTCTAAACATGTGTTCGTAAATAAGATTGATCGTTCCTAATATCAATGCTAAAATTCTAAACACATGTTCCCAAATAAAACTAGTCGTTCCTAAAACATTTATAGGAGACTCTTCCTGAAAAAAATTGACCGCCTAATACTATTTCAAAAATTGACCTCTAAATAATTCCAATGACTGTTCCTAAATATATCATCAATACAAATATATACGGTTCCAAAATTCAGACAAGAGTATTACATAGATCTTTCAAAAAATAACCCGAAATAAATTATATAACCGTTCCAAATGTTATCCAATGCATTCCAATTAAAAAAAATTATATTCAAGTACAATATTAGGAACAATTACCATAAATGTGTTGCAGTGTCCGTGCCAAATTGGAACGGTCTCTTCACCAATCATTCCTAAATATTAGTAACGCATTCTGCATTGACAGTTTGTTAACCATTCCAAAATCCGATCCAAAATAATTTCTTCAATTTTGAATCGTGCCAAATGACAAAAAAAATCGTTCCTAAAACCCCCAAAAAATTCCACATTTTATTTATAGTGTCAAATTGTATTTAGAAAAGTTGGGATCTATTAGTTAATGTTTCGACACCAAACAGTAACATATACATTTACAAAACCATTTGAACCCAATCTCGAACTTATTAGATTGAGGGATCTGATCATAACGATAAGGTATTACATGGGGCGAATAACTACCTTAAGGTAGAAAAATTAGCATTTGACAACTTTATTTTTATCGCACTTTATTATTGTTCGTACTAATGCTGGGAAGGCTGAGATTTCAGATAGGATGATCAAGTAAGCTATCGAGCTTAGCGAATATGACATCTCATGACTGAAGTGAGATCTGCTGAGGAGGACGAGGAAAAATGGTTGTTGCATGTATATGGCTCTTCCACTCATACTCGAAGTAGAGCCGAAATTGTAATAACAAAAATGGATGGAAATGAGCTAAAATATGCACTCACGTTTGACTTTAAGGCCTCCAATAACAAGGCTGAGTATAAAGCCCTCATAGCAGGTATTAGAATTACACTTGAGTAGGAGCAAGAAACTTGACCGCTAACTTCGATTCCCAGCTAGTGAGTAAACATGTGGAGGGTACGTATGACGTCAAAAAAGATCGGATGAAAGAATACATTCAAGAAATAGACGAGCTCAAGAGCAGGGTAAAAAGTTTCCAGTTTCATCAAAACCCTTGCACCAAGAACACCAAGGCGAACTATCTTGCCTGGCTGACCAGCTGCCTAGCCGACTACAACAACTGGACCACTACTGTAACGAAGTTCACTAAATTTCTTCTAATATTGACTTCAATGTCTTGCATATCGACACAGATTGGAGGAAACACCTCATTGGCTACCTACAAGAAGGAATTCTTCTTGCTGATGAAAATGAAGCAGCCCGCTTGAGTAGCAGAGCATCCAGATTTACCTTGCTAAATGGAATCCTCTATAAATTCACTTCTCTCAACCCTACCTCCGATGCTTATCAGTAGAGGAGGCGACGCCATGCTATAAGAAATACATGAAAGATCCTCTAGATCTGACATAGATGGAATGCGCCTTGCAGGCAAAATTCTACAAGTTGGAATCTGTTAGCCTACTCTCAAGAAGGATGTAGTGGATTGGATAACGCCGTATGACCAATTTCAAAAGCGTGCCCCACTCATCCATGTACCAATAGAGCCATTCAAAGCACTCTCAACTTCTTGTTCGTCTTCCTAATAAGGAATGGACATATTGAGTATTTTTCCAGCTGGACAAGGAAAGACACAAGCAAAAAGTGGTGAACGCCTACAAAACAAGGGTAAAAAGGAGAGAATTTCAAGTAGGAGATTTTTTACTAGGCTAGCAAACGCCCTTAAACGAGTACGAAAATTGGCTACCAATTGGGAAGGTCCTTACAAGGTTACCCTAATTGTCAAGTTTGGGGCAAATGAGCTGGAATACAAAGATGATAGAAAGCTCTCTTGGTCGTGCAATGTTTATAACCTCAGGATGTTTTGTTTCTAAAATCCTCATTCTCCCCTATGTTATTTGTGTAACAAGTAATACCTTGCATGACTAAAATGATTGTTTCCCACTCTATGTCATTTACAGGTTGATAGACTTATGAGTTTCAGGTCGTACTCGATCACCTAGTTGGTTCCCACGTTCTTGTAAAGCCACCATCAGTCGGTGCATACATCACACATCTAATAGCAACCATCAGCTGGTGCATGCATTTAATAAGTCGCTTTGCTAGTGCACTCATACCGGCTTTGAACCCTATTAAGCCGCCTTAACAGCGCATTCATAGTGGCCTCAACCTCTAATAAGTCGCCTTGATGAAGCATTCATATTGGTTTTTAGCCGGAATAAGCTACCCTGGTGGTGCATGTTTGTTGACCTTGAGCCACAATAAGCCCCTTGGTTGTTACACTTGTCCTCCTTCTATAGACACACTTGCTCCGATACAAATCCAATTAGACCTATTTAGGTCAACTTAATGATTGGGTTATAATCCTTCTTATTTTATACTCTCTCATTCTGATGAAATCAATTTATCTTGTTCATGATAGGAGGATATTAGTCAAGCTTTTACATATCAGCTGGAGAAAGCATGTGAGACTACTACCTGGTAACAAGTTATGGAAACCTATGACCTTGTCCTAGTGGATATAACCCCATCTAGAATGGAGGGTAATCTTATCTACGTACATATTTTTTAGCTAACTTATTTTTCCTCTTGCCTAGCACGCAGTGGGACCATCATGCAGCTCGTGAGGGACCTTCTCTTCTGGTTCAAGGGCGTTAGCCAACCAAGCATGTATAACTAAAAAAGGAGTAGGAGTACCTAGAGAAGGATAGCTAGCATCCACAAAATGTAGGGCGCAGGACCGAAACCCGCGGTTGTAGTACTTCAAAGCACTGTCTGCCAACAAGTTCTGAAAATCTAGAGACCTCTATTCCTCCAACTTGTTGGTCCACATATCCTCTAATACATTTTTCCTTTCCTCAATGGATGGATAGTCGCGGACCCTCTGCCTCTTGATTTACCCCTACTTTAGCACGGTTTGCTCCAGGCTCTGGTGGAGGTTATTGATCTCATCCCCCAAGTGTTTAAGACTCTTAAGATCTTCATCATGCACTCGATCCTTATCCTGAATTGCCTTGTCCAACTCATCCACCTTTTTCTTGGTCTCCTCTACACTGGACCTCCCTGTTCCTACCAGCTAAGTAGGTCATTACCCAGCATGATTGCATAATAGCCATGCCGGTCAGCAAGTAAATTCATTATTTATACATTAACTTACTACAAATATCGTTAAATGCTCACCTTGCTGAGATAAGAAAAGAACAAACCCAAGTCTCAGACTCGGGGCGAGGAGTCCATGTAAGTCTTGTCCAGAGGTAGAGGAGCTCCCTTTAGGAATTCAGCAGCATGGCTACTCTCACCCTCTTCTTGCAATAAGGTATAACCCTCTACTATAACTTATTTTTTCTTGGTAGTCTTCTCTTCAGCAAGTCTAGGGTTCCATCCCCGAGTAGGTGGAGGAGCCAAAGACCCAACCGACCATTTAGCCTGTTTAATGGGTGTAAAGGTAGGACTCTTCAATAGGGGGCGCTTGGTAAAACAACCAGCACCAGGAGACTTCCCCTCCTACAAAGCCTTATCTTGTAGCATCTTGTTGAACATAATGACTACAATAAAATAAGTACACAATGCAGATCATATAAACTAGCCAAATAAGAGAGAAAAATTACAAAAGAAGGCACACGAAAGCTATACTAGTAGCATCATCCATGACATTTCCTTAGGACTCACCCCAAAGTGGTGGAGAAGGGCTAAGTGGGCTTATTTCTAAGGGTCATATTAGAAAACATTGAAACTCCAGCAGGAGCTGGAAAGCAATCGGGCAATTACGAGTGAAGTATATATCTAGGTTATTTAGGGGGTAGAAATCCATATAGAAAGAAAGAGCGAAGGCGTAGGAAGAGAAATAAAGAAGAATTGACACTTGCACTCTCATGGTGGAATTAGAAGGCAAAAATTGGGTATTCCCTCTAGAAGTAAAGTAAAACAAACCAGCATTGGCCTTTTTTAATAGAAAAAAATGAGTGGAACTTGGCAGTAGAGGGAGTCTCACCTATGTTGCTAACTAACATGTAAACAACAACTATCAAGCTAAAGGGCTTGGGTACTAGCTAGCTCAAAAGAACCCTAAAAAGGTAGATTCCTCAGCAAAGAAAGGGTGAACATGAAAAGCGTAACCCAATATCCAACTAGGCCACATAAAAAAAAAAAAACTTCTAGAAGATACTTTGGGCGCTTATCAAGAGTTGGAATCTGAACCAGGAAATCATCAAGTATCTCGTATTTAGCTCTAATAACCCCTATGTTTTTTGCAACAAAACGAGAATGAAAAATCCTAAAAGACTCTACACCCGAAGCTATTAGCTAGTCTATGGTCTTTTTTCTCTTCAACTCTTTCTTGGTACTCACCTCCTCCTTACCTCCTTGGCAAGAAGTAGAATCGGAGGCAGTAGGTTTCCACCCCTATCACCAAAAGAACCAACTAGATCTATCATTACCTCTTTCATAGCCCTTTCATAGCCCTTTCATCCACATTACCCGTAGGCATAATTAACCAAAAAATAGGTAAAAGAGGAGGGGGCTTACCTAGGGGAAGAAGAGAAACAAGGTAGTAGGATTTTAGCACGAGGGAAGCTCAGAATCACAAGAAAACCTGTAAAAATTGAGGGAAAAAAGTCATAATTTCCCTATTCAAATTAAGTGAGGAAAGAAGAGAGAAAAAAGTAGATCACCTTCACAAATGGAAGCGTGGGAAAGCTAAAGAAGGAAAATGCCCCAAATACTTCACTAGGCTAGCAATCCCATCAACATAGGACTTGGGCGTCCACCTAGCAGAAGCCCGCCAATCATGGGGTGCGTGATTTTTTAGTCGAGCAAGGACTCTTCCTCTCCCCTATCTCTTGTAATTATGACTAATCGATTCCTTTACGGGTATGTCTGAAATTTCCTCAACCCACGTGAACGATACTCCTTTTGGCATAAGGATTCATTCTCTTGGAAAATAGTTCGACCAACCTGGTTTACCTATGAAACCATCTAGGGATCGCTCTGTAAGGAGAACACGAGTGGGGAAATAACCCTCTTAGCAATATATTCTTCCTACTCCAGCCATCTAGCTCTACGGCTTGCACCTTTGGAGTGGGGCAGGGTAGTGATGATACCTCCTCTACATATTTGTACCAGCCCAAGGTAAAAAAAAAATAAACAAACAAACAAATTCCCCCTAATATTTGATAAAATTATGTAATCATTGGACAGCGTGGAATCCAACTTCTCTTACTTTTTTCTCTTCTTAAAACACTTAGCCGATAAAATTTTTTAAACGCTTTTAAAAAAAAAAAAAATATATTCATAATCCACAAGTATATTTTTTAATTTATCTTAAAAATAAAACCTAAACAAACTAATTAATTGACTAATTGTTACAAGACGACCCTTAAAATCATAAGTAATGAATACTTTTCTAATATTTATAATTTTGCCAATTTAAAAAAAAAAAAACAAATTGTTGACATTTACGATTTCTGGTATATCAGAACGTGTGTGTGTATATATATGTGAGGTGGGGTCGTGAATAGACAACCAACCCACCTTCTCATTCTCTTAATTATCTATGAAAAAAGAAGAAGAGATGAAAAGAAATGAAATGAATCAACAAAACCACCCACCCATCCACCAATATCACAACCCAAGCTAAGTTGCCCTAAACAAAACTCCACGTGTTAAAAGATGATATGAAACAACAATTCTTGATGACAGCATGCCTATTTGGAAATTCTTTCCCCAAACAAGAAAAAGCAATTAGGAATACCCTAGAAACAAGATCCAATTAAGAGACAAATTAAATTTATTCAAATAAGTAAAAGGCAAAATTATATTTTTGATCTTGTAACTTTAGGTTGTTAGTATTTTAATCCTATATATTTATTTTATTTACACATTTAGTCATTTTTTTTTACGAATATAGTCCCGAGTATCTCATATTTGGTCATTTTTTGATAAATTTAGTCATGTGTGATCATTTTGGTTCCATTCACACACTAATAAATCTCACTTTTTCTTATAACTATGAGTCGTTAGGACTAAAATTATCAATACATGACTAAATTTGCCAAAAAAAGGACCAAATGTGAGATGCTCAAGACTAAATTCGTAAAAAAAATGAATAAATATATAAATAGAGTAAATTATAGGACTAAAAATGTAAAAAATCTAAAATTAAGGGTCAAGAGTGTAATTTTACCTAAATAAAATACAAAGAAGTGGGAATTGAATAACAATTAGATCCTTAATCTTATTGGGTGGAATGAAGATAGCCCATCAATCGAAGATATAGTAAGAATTAAGACATATGATGAATGGGATAACAACATAATCTTACATAGTTTTCCAACATGCATGTCCCCAAAAACAAATATGAGTGGGACCAAATTCCAACAACTGTCCAACAAAACTCACATTTGATTAATACTAGATAATGACTGGATTCACCTTATTTAAAACATATGCTTTTGGAGTATACAATATTAGGGTTTTGCCTGCTCTATGAAGATATGCCCAGATTTGGTTGAAGACCCTTATCATTATTATATTTATTTATTTCTGGCTTACATCATTGCCCACCACTTTTTAATAATATTCCTATCTGTTCAGCAGACTGCTCACCCTAATAATTAATTCGTATTTATGCTTTCTTATTACATCCCAAAAAACATGGTCAAGATTGAAACATGTAATACTATATAACAACATATAATTTGTTTAATTATTTATTATTCTTGGAGTGTGGATAATTACGACGAACCTTCGATTGAGTGATGAATAATCATATATATCAAAGGGGGAGGATTAATTAATTAATTAATTAATCTTCAAGGTTGTGTGATCGAACTGTAGGAGATGGGACTGAGCACCTGAAGATATATATAATTTTTTTAAAAAAATAAATATTCCTTTTTTTTAATTTATTACAAGCTTTGGTTAGAGAATAATGATACATGAATCCACTAATTAGTTGGTCAATCAAAGTAATCTTTTTTAAGTATTTCTTCAAGTACAGTGTGGTAGATTTGTTGCAAAGCTAGATCGCCACCCTTCCAGGTGATTGCATCCCCATCTTTCTTTTGACTTTTTTCCATTGGATTGTAAATTTTTTAATTTAAAAATAAAAATACCCATTTTTAATTTCCCCCTCTTTAAGCATGGAATATTTGTTTTTTAATTAATTAATTGCTCAAGTGGTACTATAATTGCACATTTTTATTAGTAATTTTAAAGTACAGACTTTCTTGCTTAAAAAATACACACTGAATCCTCTTTGGTGGGGAAAAGTTTATGGTGTATCTACTACATTAATTACTTATAATTAAGGCTGTATTGCATCAGACAAACTTTCCCTAATCTGACTATTCCTTTTTATCCTTTTTTGTTGACCTTTGCTACATTTAATTTTATTGCTGTTGATGATTATAATTTATAATAATATTCTTGTATGTATTTTATATATAGATGCAATGCATAGTCAATAACCAATAGTATTTTGCTTTGCTATATAAGATCAAGAGGGGGCACAATATCATTTGTGCATCACTTGGGAAAAAAAAGGGAAAATTTCATATTATTCTTCTCCTCAGTATTATTTCTCAAAAACTATGGAAAGAAATAGTCTTTCTTGTTCTCAAGAAAGATCCAGCCCTGAGAAGAAGCTTAAATTGTTTGGAGTCGAGCTCGAGCCATCTGATATTCTTGAGACTGATCGGATAAAGGGTTTCCTTCGGAACGGGACGAGAGCATCAACTCGTCGGCCTCGTCCACCGTGACGGATAAGCCGACTGGTGAGCCGGAGGTAGAGGAAAAGAAGTTCGAGTGCCAATACTGTCTCAAGGTGTTTGCTAACTCACAGGCTTTAGGGGGTCATCAGAATGCACACAAGAAGGAGAGAATGAGGAAGAAGAGACTGCAGCTTCAAGCAAGAAAGGCCACCCTCAATTATTACATCCAACCCTTCCATTACAACAGTAGCCAACATAGTAGCAACCATTCTTACAATTATTATGGCTCTAGTACCACTCCTGCATGGTACTATGATCCATCTTGTCATCCTCCTGAATTCTCAATCTACGACGAATCACAGATCAATTTCAATGTTTATGGTTCAGATCCGGTCACGAATGGCCGTGAAAGTTCAAGATGGCCGGTTGATCTGACCGATTACGTCCCGTTTCAACAAAATACACGTACGTTTAGTCTGACACACGTAGACAAATCGAACGACAAGTACTCGAGGGCTATCAGCAATAAGCCCTCGACGGGGCCGAATTCATCGAAGAAAATTTGTAGTAGGAAAAACTTAGATCTTCAGTTAGGGTTGAGTTTACATTAATCCACCATTTGAATCTCAACTACAGTACATTTGTTCCCATATAGGGCCTTATTTTTCTTGAACATTAGAGCAATCAAAGCCCAATTGCTCTTTGAGTTAGGGTTTCATTATAACCAAATATGTAACATTTTTAAATGATTTTTTATATTTTTTTTTTAGTTTTGATGAGCATGATAGAATAATTATGCTTATGATCTGAAAAATATATATTCATAATTATTAAATAGTTGGTATAGATCATTGGTGAAGGTCATGATTCTTTGCTCCATGCACTTAGAAATTGTAAAATGGTTTATTAAAGGAAAAAAAGGATTTGTAAAGTTTATTTTCAAGTTTATTTAGTATAAATGATGTGTATTTATATTTTTTAGTTTAACTTTTACTTACCATTGAAAGAAATTAAGCTCATTGTGTTTTTATTTGTCTAAATTTTTGGCCCTTTTTTAATTCAAGTGGAGTAAAATGAAAAACGTGGATGCATTTTCTTATTAATTGAAGGAAAATTCAAACGTAATTATATCTACAACCAAGATACTTTTTATTACAAAAAATCTGTAAATTTATATATATTGAGACGGCTAAAGCAATGTTAGTTGTCTTTGGAAGTCGTAGATTTAAAATAATTAATCCACTATCTATTAGGTACCATTAATTAATTAGTTATTTAGAATAAAGTAAATTTTGGTAGGTATAACTATGCCATTGTTGCATGAATTTACTTTAAGTAATCTAATTATATATTGGGTAGGAATTTTTCGAACGAATCGCACTCTTTCGTATATGTTAGGAGTCTAAATTAAATGATGAGAAAGGTTTGGGGGAAAATTTGAACTAAATTCCTATAATAATGAATATGAGCACAATTGAAAAATATTTAATGAGTTAATCAATCATGCATATTTTTTTATGCCCCTCAAATATTTTTCTTTAAAGCCCAAGAAATAAGGAACTGGGCTCCCGCCGAACAACCCAGAAGGCCAAGCCAAAGTAAGGTATTTAGTCCATAATTTGTCTTATTCTTATGAACCTTGAAGGCCTAAGAAACGAGTCTAATATAACAAGATGAATTAGCATACAGTACGAACGAAAGTCATACAGGCAGCCGACACCTTAGAACATGTCAAAATGAAAGATCTCTAATTAACTCCAAATAATTCAATTGGAGTTAGCTCTTTAACCAGCAAGTAATAGATTTTTGGATTCTCGGGCAGATTGGGCAAGCTCCAGTCAAAAGGTCATATCTTTATCTAGATATATTTAAATTGCGAACATTTTTTTCATTGAGTAGTTAACACGTGAAGCTTTCCAACGGTGTATGATTCACCATAACCATTTTCCGGATCTTACTCCATGGTCGCCTATAAATTGACTCTTTGTACAGTCATTTTGGTATCTTCTATCACACTTTAGCTCTTATTCTCTCGATTTCTAAGCTACTTTTAACCCACCTTTTGCACTCCACACGAATTCTATCACTTTATTATCCTATTCAACCATTATTCTCACATCGATCCAAGTTTTTCTGTTATTTCTTTAGTAAGAACATTACTTATTTAAGTATCAAAGTGTCATTTTCTTTAGTAAGAATTTTACTGACTTAAGCATCGGAGTGTCAACCTCTATTTTACAGATTAGCCCCCATTAATTAGAATTTCACTAAAATCCTTCTATCATCGTGGTGTTGTTAGACTCTATACACATCATTTTTATTTTATCTTATTTTTGTTTCGGCTTCTATCCGTGCATGTGGTAAAGAGTTGGGAACTCGTATCGATCAAAACATTGTGTAACTAAATTGAGATATTAATAAGAGCAAATAGAAATTTTTAAAAAAAAAAACTTTTTTCTTTTTTTGGTCTGATTGGAGAGAAAATGCAACAGATATGTCATTAATTTGTTAGCAAGAATTTTGAAACTTTTCAATAAAATTATGGTTGCTAAAATGCTTTAATCAAATTTAATAGGAATAGGAATAAAAAATAGATTTCTTGGAGGTAGGGTTAAATTTAATTTAAAATAATTGTGGAGGACATTGAAATTATCCCAAATGTTAGTATGCTGACAAAGACACATATGTGCCAGTGCATAGTGAACTTGCCTAAGTTAGTGGACTGGGCCAAGCTTTAAAACTGTTATTTATTTTGTGGGTCTAATTAACTACTTTCCATAAATTTCCTCTGCTATTGGGCACCAACCACCATCTTAACATGTCCAGTCCATGACAGTGTTTTATGCTTGCTTTGTTGCACGTCAAGTATTTAAAAAAAAAAAAAAAAAAAAAAAAAAGTTAAAATTCTAGAAAGATAAAAAAACATCAATGAAGTCTATTTTAACTGATGAAATTGAAGCCTCATGATTTCTTAATCATGGATTTGAGTCCCAAATTTATTTTAATAATTATTATTGATTTCCTGTTGATGGAAAATAATCGAGAGCTTGCAGTCTAAGCACAAAAATCACAAGCAATAAATTTCTTCTTCTTTCATTTGCCAAAAGTCCTCCTTTACAATGATAATAAGGGGGTATTTATACTATTGGGGGGGTGGGGGGGTGGGGGGCGTAATGAATGTAGGAATTAATTCCAACTATATGGTTTTAATCTCTGTAAATTATCTAATCTCGATCTCTCGTGCTTTTTATGAAAATGATTTGATTTTTCTTTGATTGAGCTTTGTCTCCATCATCCGCCGACTTCTGAATATTGTTTAGGGTATTTAGGAGTTAAGTTTGATTGCATGATCTTCTGAGGGTTTGATATGTTGAGGTGTTTCAAGGGTCGCACTTGTCCTTTCTAAAGCTTTGTAGGAGACCTCAAATCATTGTGCTCGTCTGAACTGTCTTTATCTTCTTTGACTGAATATAAAATATTTTTTTCTATAAAAAATATTATATTTTATAATGAATTTGATGGTGAAAATCAAATCATTATTACATACATTTCAAACTATTGGGCAAATTATTTGTATCATGCATATGTTAAATTTTGTAGAGGCATGAAGTGCAATCCTAAACTCAATTTTGCTCCACTAATTCCTTGGTCAAGGCAAATTGCCTCGACCACCAAGTTTGCTCCAAGTTGGTCGAGGCTTCCCACGACTCGACCAAGTATTTTTCGATACTCGTAATTTGTATTTTTGATGATGTTTCTTGTTGTGAAACTTAGAAGTCATCATGGAAGTCATTACAATTCTTGGAAATTTTCGTTTCACCGATCCCCCCCTCCATAGTTCAAAAGGATGACTTTGAGTTGTTCATATACTCTCAGTTTAGATTATGCTGTAGACATGTAAAATTTCATGTCTAATTGAATGATGACAAGTGTAAAATAATATATTATTTATCAATTTTTATTTATATTTTGAAATTTACTAAATTAATTTCAAGTATAAATAGTCAATGTAATTGATATTTTGATATATATTTTATCATCAAATCAATGGCCGCCAAGTGTCGAAAATGAAGTATTTCGGCCAATCAAATAAAGCTTCGCAGTCAAAGATTCCAGCCAATCAGACCGCGCCATGTGGAGCAATTGCATGTACGCTCAATCAAATCAAGATAAATATTGGTTATATTTATCTCTTTAAAAAATACAAATATTAAAGAGATAATGTCAAATTGACCAATCATATTATTCCAAATATATTATGTATTTATTTCTTTAAATTAAATTATAAAGAGATAATACAAAAGGTGTTCAAGTAGATCACAACTCTACCTCTTTGACACCTATATAAAGGGGTCCTTGCACCCTCATTTGACACACAGAGCTCGAGAAGGAAGAGCCAAGCAAGGGAAGATTGCAAAATTCCCTCTACGAAATTCCTCAAGTGACAGAGCTCGAGAAGAAAGAGCCAAGCAAGAGAAGATTGCAAAATTCCTCTACGCAATTTCTCAAGTGACAGAGCTCAAGAAGGAAGAGCCAAGCAAGGGAAGATTGCAAAATTTCCACTTTCAAATCATCAAATGGCAGTCAAGACTATAGCGTTTAATTTGGGATTATTGGTGAAAGCCCTCAAATTAATGTTATAGAAATTCAAATTGAAGTCCAAAGGAGATCTACGTGGAGATTATTCTGTGAATTAGTCAAATTTGTCAAATACATATTTTGGAGGGAATAATCAAGGGATAGAATAGAGATTGTACTCACATTGACATTTTAATCCAAATATTTTTATTTGTGATAATTTATTTGTGTTTTGATTTTTAGACACGATAAAATTAGCGCTCACAAATTTTGGCACGGCCAGTGGGACGGCTCTACCCTTCATCTCTTCTCTTTTTTTTTTTGAGATATTAGATAGTTTATGCTCGTATCCAGGAGCACTTCAATTTGAATTTGTAGATAGTTTATACTCGTATCAAGTAGTTCTTCAATTTGAATTTGTAGATAGTTTATCCTCGTATCAAGGAGTTCTTCAAGAGATTTGTAGATAGTTTATACTCATATCCGGGAGTACTGAAAATTATTTTTTCAAAGATATTAGATAGTTTATGCTCGTATCCAGGAGCATTGAGATGTTTTTTGTTTTTTGAGACATTAGATAGTTTATGCTCGTATCCAGGAGCATTGAAAATTAATTTTTTTTAAAGATATTAGATAGTTTATGCTCGTATCCAGGAGCATTGAAAATTAATTTCAAATTTCATGGTGTTGCATCACCATCATCACCATCATCATCATTGGGATCAACTGAATATTCATCTTCTTTGCAATTGAAGCTCATTTCAATTCCATGTGCTCGAGTGGCTAACTCTTCACGTCGGGTTCACCAAAAATTTGTGAGCGCTAATTTTATCGTGTCTAAAAATCAAAACACAAATAAATTATCACAAATAAAAATATTTGGATTAAAATGTCAATGTGAGTACAATCTCTATTCTATCCCTTGATTATTCCCTCCAAAATATGTATTTGACAAATTTGACTAATTCACAGAATAATCTCCACGTAGATCTCCTTTGGACTTCAATTTGAATTTCTATAACATTAATTTGAGGGCTTTCACCAATAATCCCAAATTAAACGCTATAGTCTTGACTGCCATTTGATGATTTGAAAGTGGAAATTTTGCAATCTTCCCTTGCTTGGCTCTTCCTTCTTGAGCTCTGTCACTTGAGAAATTGCGTAGAGGGAATTTTGCAATCTTCTGCTTGGCTCTTTCTTCTCGAGCTCTGTCACTTGAGGAATTTCGTAGAGGAATTTTGCAATCTTCCCTTGCTTGGCTCTTCCTTCTCGAGCTCTGTGTGTCAAATGAGGGTGCAAGGACCCCTTTATATAGGTGTCAAAGAGGTAGAGTTGTGATCTACTTGAACACCTTTTGTATTATCTCTTTATAATTTAATTTAAAGAAATAAATACATAATATATTTGGAATAATATGATTGGTCAATTTGACATTATCTCTTTAATATTTGTATTTTTTAAAGAGATAAATATAACCAATATTTATCTTGATTTGATTGGAGCGTACATGCAATTGCTCCACATGGCGGGTCTGATTGGCTGGAATCTTTGACTGCGAAGCTTTATTTGATTGGCCGAAATACTTCATTTCGACACTTGGCGGCCATTGATTTGATGATAAAATATATATCAAAATATCAATTACATTGACTATTTATACTTGAAATTAATTTAGTAAATTTCAAAATATAAATAAAAATTGATAAATAATATATTATTTTACACTTGTCATCATTCAATTAGACATGAAATTTTACATGTCTACATATGCTCTTGGCTATGTACTTTAATAATCCTAGCAATGTGGCAAGATTGGGAGTTCCATTCTCAACTTGGGGGTGTTTGTCTATTCATCATCAACGAAGTTGTGGAATTGCCTTAGGGGACTTTCTAAAGTTCTCGAGCCAAGAGTGTCTTTTGTTGTTTTTTTGGCTTTAGGGGGTCGCATCATTATACATTACGGAAGCCATCTTTCTTTTGTCTATCTCAACTTTGGGGTGTTCGCATTATGATACCTCAGGGGGATAACTTTCTTTGTTTATTGTGGCTTCGGGGTGTTATGTAATGGCACCTCAATGAAGTCATTTTGCTTTTATTTTTTCTGACTTTGGGGTGTCGCGTATGACACCTCAAGAAAGTCGTTTATTTTATTTTATTTTATTTTATTGTGAAGTGTTGCATATGACACCTTAAAGAAGCTATTGTGCTTTTGTCTTCAGGTGTTGCGTATAACACCTCAAGAAATCCTTTTTGTTTTTATTTTTCTGACTGCGGGGTGTCCCGTATGACACCTCATGGAAGCATTTTTTTTTCTTTTTCTTAGGATCTCGTGCCCTCCTCAAGTGTTGTTGCATTATACTTGTTGAGAGTTGAGGATTGACGTGAGGCCCTTTGAGCTCAACCTCTAAAAGTTTTCGGACATACTCTGTGTGACCTTTGTGTTCCCACTTAAATATGGTGAACAACTACAAGCAGTCTAGGGATACTGTTTATTGATTGCCAAGTAGTGTAGGAAACATTGTGAGAGATGCTCGAAAGTTATGATAGATCCAGGAGTTAGCTGGTTAAACCAAGTCACAACATTCGTCGAGATAGTGGTACGAAACAACTTGCAGTACGCAAAGTTGTTTGCGCCTAGTAGATCTCTCTTGCTAGGAATGATCTGGGTGGTATTGCAAGTCTCCTTTATTTCATTACTCTTTCAAGTTCGGGATTTTAATCTCAAATTTCACAGCTTCGGGCCTTCGGCCAGTTTGTGAGGTGCACAAGGACTATGCTTCGATGTTGCAACCATTAGTGGGTATGTTGGTATTTTCTCTAATCTTGCGGGGTGGACGAATTTGAGTGGAGGAAGTACTTTACCTTCTATCTACCTTCAATGCTCCCTTGCCCGATATGACAGTCCGCATATAGGGGGAGGTGCTCGGCCTACCCTCTGCCCTTGAAGCTTTCCTCCTTTAATGGCTCTACTCTAACAGGCGCTTGATCTCTTTTCTCTCCTTGGGGTTGTCCTCCTAAAGATCACACATTTCTGGGAGAAGGAGGTGCTTGACCTCCTCTCACCCCTCGAGATTCTTCCCCTTGCAATGACTCTCATGGACTCCTTCAAGAGGGAGACGCTAGACCTCCTTCCTCTCCTTGGGGCTCTCCTAACACGTTTCTAGGAGGTGGAGGTGCTTGACTTGCTGTGTCTTCTTGGAACTCTTCTCCTCATGATGGCTCTCCTCCAGGAGGGAAAGACACTTGACCTCCTTCTGTTCCTTAGAGTTATTCTCCTCGAGATAACACGCTTCAAGGAGTAAGAGGTGTCTGACCTCATCTCTCACCACAGGGCTTTTCTTTTCGAGATGACACGCCTCCAGAAGGAAGAGGTGCTTGACCCCCTCTCCTCTTGGGACTCTCCTGCTTGAGTTGACAAGCATTCAGGAGGAGGAGGTGCTCGATCTCCTTTCTCCCCTTGGAACTCTGCATTTCTAGCTCACGACTAGTGTTTATGTCATTAGAAAAATTATGATTTTTTGCTACTATTAATTCTTATAGCCAAAATAAGAAAATCGTGACAAAATACAAATCAATCGTAGCTTTGCAACTGACATTAGCCGTTGTTTCTATAAATGTGACAAAAGATTAGCCATGGCTAAAACCAAAGCAAATGCTTTTGCTATGGCTAAAAATCATAGCAGATATTAATTAGTCGTGGTAAAAAATTAAATATTTATTTTGATTTTGTTTAACCATAGTTAATAGTATTAAATTTACTATGATTTTTAAATTGTGGTCATATACAGTGTAACAAAAACTTTTTTGTAGTTTCTTCAAAATGCTTAAATTAAGTTCCTACAGACAATACCATTTTAATTGGAAATAAATCAGGAGCTTGCAATCCAAGCACAGTACAAACACATGAAAATCACACGCTATAAATTTCTTCTTCTCTCATTTGCCAAAAGTCCTCCTTTACAATGATAACAAGGGTGCATTTATACATTTCGGGATAATAAATGTGGGGGCGTAAAACCATTTTTAGCCTCCACCAACCAAAAATGAATCGATACAATTTTCTAATTATGGGTAATTTTAGTAAGTTTACAAATTAACTTCAATAGTACAATTTTGATCTCTTTAAATTATATTATATTGATCTCTCGACCCTTTTTAATTATGAAAATGATTTAATTTTGTCTCAATCAGTTGTAATAATAATTATTGGTCTTGGACTTACTTTAACTGTTCATTTGTTGAAAATTAAGGAAAGAGGAAACATGTCGAAATAGCAAAAGAATATTTCCATGTTCAACATTTTAGGAGCACACTATGTACTTAATTGTGGAAAAACCAACACATATAGGTACATCGAACTTTTCAAATACATTTACGGAATTTCCAAATTAAAATGACATTTCACCCAAAAAGATGCTTACAATATCAAGCATAATAAAAGTTTGAGATCATTTGATTGATTAACACTCCAAAATCATCTGTAAACATAAAATGCTACTTTGTGGTAATAACTACATCAATCGGCTAGGAAATTGAGTTTGAACAAGTTTAATCCAGTCAAATTCGAGTTGCTTTGCCTTCTTAAATGTATTTCATTGTTTTTTTCTTATTGATCATAAAAATATGTTTAAATTGGTATTTATATTCAACGATAGGAGCCGAAAAAAAAATTTAGTGTTAAACTTTAAATTGAATATTGAGTAGTTTAATTTATTTTTAATAATAATTCCATTGTAATTTTATAAATTGTGATATTAAGTAAGGTTAAACTTAAAACAAATTGAAAAAAGAATTGAGAAACTTGGGACGATACTAATATTCATTTTCAAATAATATGAATCGAATAGTATCGGGTCCAACTGTACTATAATGGTCAAATTTTAACGAAAATTTTAATATCAAAGGACGACTAACTTTCAATCAGGGATTTTGGAGTTTGATGGTTAAGTTAGTAATATTGGAAAACTTGAAGTGACATAAGAAAGTTGATGAGATAATGAAGTGATTTGATAAATAAAGATAGAGTGATAATAATGATGTGGAGTGCAAAAATACATTGCAAATCAAGAGAATAATGAGAGTAAGAGTCAGTGAACTTGGTTACTATTATGGTTGCACAATGACCTCTATTTATAGGCTAATGGACAGTAAATTTCGAAAGTGGTTGCGGCTTGTGATATGCCATTAGAAAGCTGCATGAGTTAGCTAAACAACAAAAAAAATCAAATAATGATTTCGACTTATCTTGAAGAAGTTATGACGGTTTGAATGAGTTTTGCCAGTTAGCACGATTTATATGGGTTTTATTTTACCTGTTGCTTTCAGGTCGTCTGCCTTGAATCTAGGAGGAGTTTATTGGAAAATTTTGATATGATATGTCTTACGATTGTAGAAATGCACGTGACGGATCACCCCTATTGTCAGTTGAGTTATTATGTTAGATTTGTCATGTTTTCAGACCTAATAAATTTAGTGAAGAAGATGGGCTTATAGCCCTGTAGCTCATAAGCTAGCAGGATCCACCTGCTGAGCTGTTCAATGTGGACCCATGCCTTTCAAGAGAAAAAAAAATATTTGAGGGGGCATCGTCACTAATCATAAAAATTATTATCCTTAAATTGAAATAAACAAAACAAATGTTGAGAATTTTCTAAGTAGGACAGATTGCTGGTATCTATAATATACAGATCGACAAAATGAGTTCATGTCTAATTACTTGGGATCATATCTTTTATACAATTCAGCATCGTAGTTTAGATAATAACGTAATCTTGCGTTACACAAAATCATACAATTTAAGAAGGAAAAATAAACTAATGATTCGTAAGCATTATTATGAGACAATTAGGCATCATAATCACATGAGTGATTAAGAGGTGAAGTTTGAGTGTCATTGTCGCCCCACCACTTGAATGCGATTTCAATGTCTTACCTTTATCGCATCAATTATGCATATGACTCCCATCTACTTCAGTTAACCTAATTTTTATTAGGGATAATCTCAACAGTCTCTTTTAAAATTTGATATAATTATTAAAAAAATATTTTTTTTGTGATATTAAAAATGAGCACATTATCTTTTTATGAAATTTTTTCAGTAATTTACCTTTTTATTTTTTAAAATGCAGCAATTTATCCCCTTATATTTTTTATAATGAAACAATTTACCTCCTTAGACAGGAAGATATATTGCTTTATTTTAGAAAGTACAAGAGTAACTTGTTATTTCTTTTTTATCATGGGCCAATTTACTAATTTGCAATATCACAAAGGGGATATTGCAAGTTAATGAATCTTTTTTGACCAAACTATTTTTATAAGGGTGAAAATTACTTCCTCATATGCAGTAGCATGTGAAGATGTATAAGGGTAGTTTCGTCGAAAAAAATTATTGACATGTAATAAGTCATTAATATGTATTTTCATTCAATTTTTATGCTAATATTAATAAATTTGGTGAATTTTAACTAATAAAAGGATTTATTTATTAAATGAAAACAAATATTTAGGAGTACTAGAAATAATTTTTTAAATTACATAGATTTACGTATAATTAAATCAAATCTTACGAGAAGTTAGTGTAATTATTTTTATTTTTTAATTAATAAATAATTGGTTAATTAATCACACCCCCCATTAAATGCTTTTTTAAAGGTAATAAAAATTGAAAAGTGACCCTTCTTTTTGTGCGCCAGGTTGCGCACAGCACCTCGTCCAGGCTGCGGCTAATATTCGTAGCACGCGTTTCGCACGTGCTTCAAGTTTCCCCTCACTGGTACTACGGAGCCGCACAGCTCAACCACGGCGCATGGTAGCAAGCGCTAGCAATAAATTTGAATTTTTAAACAGCTACCACAGATATATATATATATATATATATATAAACAAAAAAACAAGGAGGAAAAAAACAGAAAATGACACCTAATTTCCCCTCCATTTTCTCCAGCTTTGTGAGCTTCTGTTCTTAGGGTTTTCCGAAATTTATCTTCTCCGATTTTCCTCCTAGATAGAAACGATATTTTTTTGAATCTTAATTCCTCAAAGAATTCAGGAATTTGAATTTTTTTTTCCCAGTATTGTTAGGGTTTTCCAACATTTGGTTTCCAGCCGAAATCTCTGTTTGAAGTCGTGTTTTTTTTCTCACATTTCTGAGCAAAATGAGGGAATCTGTGAGTTGGCTTCAAGATTCAACCTTTGGTTGAGTTCTACTCCGGTTATTTGAACTCTTTTGCGGAGGGTGAAATTTTGTAAATAAAGAAAATGCCGGGGCATAAATCTGAAGCAGAGAAAGGAGCTGCCGAGAAGCAGCTACGCAGAGACCCGTACGAGGTTTTGGGAGTCAACAGAAATTCTACTGATCAGGAAATTAAGAGCGCCTATCGGAAATTGGCTCTAAAGTATGTTAATTTATTATTTATTTTTTATTTTGTTGAAGTCTAAGAGCAAGTTTTTTGGAGTTAGGTTTTCTCTTATAAGCCGCACTGTGTAATGAAATTTAGCTATGTCATATTGCATTATGATGTTTGGCATTAGATAACTTTTAACTTGACACTTAAAGTGTGATTTGAGAAATAAGTGATAGAGGATGGGCAGTTTCTTGATTCTTTTGATCTATATTTAATTGGTTTAATGTCTGAAAAGTATTGGCCCAGTGGATTGACCTAACCAGGATGCTGTTATTCTGATGGCCGTTTTTTTTTTTTTTTTATTTTTTTTTCCTTTTATTGTTTGTTTTTTTAAAAATAATGTATTACTTGATAAAATTGTTGCTCAAGTTCTCATATTTCTGCCTTAATTTTGAACTGGGAGAAAGAGGTGGGAAATCTTAAACTATGTTCGGGGAAGAGACTTGCTAGTATCAGGTTTCAGTTCCAGAGATTTTATTCTATAATGTTGCATCTGGATAGTAGGATGGAAACCAAGGGAAAATACAACTGTCTAACCATGAATCTGACTGATTATATTAGAAGTGTTAGTCTATATGTAGAATTCTTTTCCAACAATGAACGTGATAACCTACTGTACGTTCCATGCTAGTGATGGATACCTTACTTATGTTGATATAATCTCGAGGCCAAGTTCTCGATGAGAGAGAAAATTATTGGTTGTTTATTCTTGTTTTACAAAATTGTAGATACCATCCGGACAAAAATGCAAATGATGCTAAGGCTGCGGATATGTTCAAAGAGGTCACATTCTCGTATAACATTTTATCAGATCCAGATAAAAGGCGGCAATATGACACAGCAGGTTTTGAGGTGAATATCTCTGAGATCAGCTTTGTTTAGAATTTAGTTTTAAGACTGAAGTAGAATCTAATTGTTATATATTGTTTCCAACAACTTGAATGTATACCTTTTGTCAGGGTGTTGAATCAGAAAGCCAGGAACTGGAACTGGATCTTTCAAGTTTAGGAACTGTCAATACTATGTTTGCTGCAATTTTTAGGTTAGGTGGTGTCCGTTGTCAGTACTTCTCTTATTTCCATCATACTTATGGTAATGTCATAGTATTGTTTGCTTCCTCCATGGTAAATAATTACTATGTTTCTGCAAGCAGTAAGCTCGGAGTTCCTATTAAAACTACAGTATCAGCCACTGTCTTGGAGGAAGCATTAAATGGTGCGGTAACCATTCGTCCACTCCCACTTGGGCAACCTTTGTGTAGGAAGGTACAGTTGTGTGCTTATTTTAGTATGCAATAGTCTCTGAAATGGTTAGATAGTTGGTTCTGGCTAATTGTTCTCCCCTTGTTTCACAGGTTGAAAAGCAATGTGCTCACTTTTATTCTGTTACCATAACAGAAAAGGAGGTGCAAGCTGGATTTGTTTGCAGAGTCTATTCAGCAGACAAAAGCAAGTTTAAGGTGTGTGAAAATTTAGTGGGTTTTAGAAATGCCTGCAAAGTATATGCGGATGATATACTGAATCATCTAATATTTTTTAATTCTTGAATCCATTTTTATATATCTCGTCTTAAGCAAGCTTTTTGGGTTTATGCAGCTATTGTACTTTGATCAGGAAGAAAGTGGCGGACTAAGCCTTGCTTTACAGGTTGAGATTCCTGTCTCTTGATCTGGCTTTCTTTGTACAGGCACTACCCACTGGAACTCGCAGCGTTCCACATGGGACTCAATGATTTAAACTGTTGATAAGATTGCTTCACTTCCTGATTTCTTGCTGACCCATTATATAACATGGCTTCTTTGCTTCCTATCTTCCGGAAGATAGACACTGTCATTGAGTGCTATTACTATTAAGGTGACTAGAAAGTTTGATAAAGAATTTTCACTAATGAATCTTATGACTATTAACACTTTTCTGTTCCGTCTCCTGGAAAATTTGTTAGGGTAAAGCCCTATCATTTGGTACTGTGTTGGCGCTTAAATGATTTTTTGCTATATACATTAGTTTACACGTGGAAAGGTTATAACTCTTTTCCATTTCGGCTGTTCTATTCTGATGTACTTTATTTATTGCTTGATATGCTACCTTTTTGTTTGTAGGAGGATAGTTCAAAAACAGGGAAGATTACATGTGCTGGCATGTATTTTCTTGGGTTCCCTGTTTACCGGATGGATCCAGCCCACTCTGTAAGTAAATGTGATTTGCTGGACGGCTCCCTTTTACCCCCCTCCCGTCTTTTCTATTCAAATTCATCCATTCATGTCATTTGGGTTTCAATTGAGTCAGGTGGCAGCCGTAAAAGATCCAGATGCTGCTTTCTTCAAAAAGCTGGATGGATTTCAGCCCTGTGAAATAACTGAATTGAAAGCTGGCACCCATTATTTTGCAGTTTATGGTATCCACATCTTTCTTTACTTATGTTTTTTAACTGTGCGAGAGCCTAATTCTGGCTGCCGTCTTTTGTCGGACTACTCGCATTTCTCCAGGTGATAATTTTTTCAAAAGCGTAAGCTACACCATAGAAGTTCTTTCTGCGGAACCTTTCCCAGAAGAGAAGGAGAATCTTCGATCTGTGGAAGCTCAAATTTTGTCCAAAAGGATCGAACTCTCTAAGTTTGAAACGGAATATAGGGAGGTATGTTATCTACCATCAATTAGCACCTGTCTTTACCAGAAGTTGCCCGTTTTGTTTATTTCCTTGGAACTGTTGACAGGTTCTAGCACAATTCACGAGATGACCAGTAGATATGCTCAAGAAATGCAAGCTGTAAGTCAATAACTTAGAAAATCACCTTCAATAAGCTGCCTCAACGGGATACTTTTATTCACACTATCTGAAAATTGTGGCATGCAGATCGATGAGCTTCTCAAACAACGGAATGAGATACATGCATCTTATACAACTGCTCCACATATAAAACGTAGTAGTAGTGGTCGAAGCAAGAACAAGGCCACATTCAAGGAAAGTGAGGACGGCCAAGGGAGGGACAAAAAGCCTTCTAGGGACCGGTTTGAAGAAAAAGAAATGGTACAATCTCCACTTAAAGGTGGACAAGAGGAAGCCTTGCGGAATGGAATAACTACTCCGTCCACCTGTACTGTAATATTGCTTCTTCTTTCTCATTTATTTTCCTATGCTCTGCCTTTAAGATTCTCATGTATTGTAAATTGAAACATTTCATTCATTGGAATTTTTTATCGACTGGAGCTGATCTGAAGCCACCCAAAACTGGAACTGGCGAAGATGGACTGCCGGTACCGGTGGTTATTCCTTCCTCGTCGGTGTATCTTTTAGGCCTTTGAAGTCGTTTAACGTTTACAGTTGGTATCCACCAATCCAAACTGAAGTCGATGCAATTATGTAACATTCCCACATTTAATATGAAGTCGGAAAGTTTCGGTATGGTGAAGAGTAAAGAAAATGTTTTTGTGGTATGCTTTCCAGTTTCTACCAAGTTGGTTAAAAGAATTCTCGTGTAGGTTTTTAGTTGCTTTGCGTTGGAGTAACACAGAACTCCATGTTTATTATGTATTCATCCTTCCTTTTCTTTTTCTCTTTTTGTAGAAGCAGTACATGTCTTATATTTTGAATAGTTCATGTATGTTATGAGGAACTGAAATCATCCCAGCTATGCGTTGTATGAATGTGTATAGTATAAAATCATTTCACGAGGGAAAATTGATGCGACGAGTTCATGAGCTGTGAGTCGTTGAATCACCATTACGTCCAATAGGCAAAAAGCATATTGGAACTTTTTGGATGAATGCCCGATTAGAATCTTACCTAAGGTGGTTGGATTATTTATCCAGACCGGTTCATAAAGTTGGATGAAATATCTTTTCCGGTCATTCTGCTCAATATTTTGTAAGAATTGACTCTTTTGTCCTTGCCAATTGAATAAATAACCAAAAAATTGACCAGATAGTAGATGTCACATTTGACACATTTTTTGCCAATGAGATGATTTTTTTTATGGCGCTTCACTCTAATATTTCCACCACTGTCCGATAACTAACAAGGGGCCATTGCTGAAATGATGAGCTTGTAGGGAGTGTAAGATCAGACTGATGAAAATGATGACCTCAGCTTGATTATCAAAAAGAAGGTTCAAGGCGGAACTTCATGCTGTTCGTTTTAGAAGAACGACACAACTCCAGTTACGCTTGTGGAGCTTCACGCCATTCGTTTTGGAAGAGCAACACAACTCCAGCTATGCTTTTTTTTTTTTTTAATCCTGCGTTTCAGTCTCACTAAACTTGAGGGTGTTGGTCTTACTTAGTGTGAGGTTATTGTAATATCATTTCATTGCATTATGATTTTTTGTTCAAACTGGTAGATTTTGTCTGTTTATTGATATTGAAGATATATATAATCGTCGTTTTTTATATTTATATATGAAGAAATCAATAAAGAAGAATTGATAAGAACCCATTTCTGTGGGAAGTCTGAGCAATATCATTTCTGGAAAAAAGAATGTTCTCATATGTGAAGAACATAGCAAGAAGAACTATAAATACATTACAGAGGCGGTGAAGGAAGAAAACAAACTAACTGCTATTGTAACTAATTGCTAACTAAGAGCCACATCAGCTGCCACCTATGTATAATAACTAAAAGAAACGTAAGAAAAAGAAATGCGACTTCTAATGCACAGAAAAGAATAGAACATATCTTCAAGCTGTTTCTTCATTTTCAAAAATTGGAGCTGAAACAGATTGTGTTGAAGAAACAACCAAGTGTGTAGATTTCATCAGCCCCCCTCAAGCTGGAGTTTGGGAAACGTGATCAAACCCAGCTTGGACAGAAACGAGGCAAAAAGAGGACCAGGAAGAGTTTTGGTGAACAAGTCTGCTAGTTGCAACTTTCAAGAAATATGGGTTGGAAGGATGAACCCAGACTTGTATTTATCACGGACAAGGTGGCAATCTATCTCCAAATGTCTGGTTCTTTCGTGAAAAACGGGATTGGCAACAATGTGAAGAGCGGCTTGATTGTCACAGAACAAAGAGATGGGAGTGGGAAATGAAACATAAAGATCCTGCAAAAGATATGAGATCCATTGAAGCTCACAAACAACAGCCCCCATACTGCGATATTCAGCTTCCGCAGTCGATCGTGAGACAGTGGATTGCTTCTTCGTTCGCCAAGAAATAAGAGCATTTCCCAAGAAGACACAGTACCCAGTCAACGAGCGACGAGAATCAGTACAGCTCGCCCAATCAGCATCACAATACCCAGTGAGAATAGAGGAATTGGAAGCAGGAAAGAACAACCCCTTGTCCTGACAGCCTTTGAGGTAACGGACAAGGTGGAAAGCAGCATCCATGTGGGAGTGACATGGTCTATGTACGAACTGGCTAAGTTGCTGAACCCCATAACAAATATCAGGTCGAGTAAAACTAAGGTATAAGAGTCTCCCCACTAATCTCCGATAAGGTTCAGGGTCAGCTAAGACAACATCACCTTGAGAAGTGAGCTTAAGTCCCAAGGGCAGAGGCGTGGAAGTCGGTCTGGAATGAAGAAGACCAGTATCTTGGACAATGTCACGAATATATTTATGCTGGGAAACTGAAGTACCATCTGCAGAACGGGCTATCTCCAGTCCAAGAAAATACCTTGCAAGGCCAAGATCTTTAATACTAAAGGCATTATGTAAAAACTTTTTGACCTCTATGATCAATGATTCTGAAGGGCTTGCAATCAATAATTCATCAACATAGGTAAGTAGAACAAGTAAACTTGCAACAGTGTTCTTGACAAATAAGCAGTGATCGTGGGCAGACTGAAGAAAACCAAACTGTAGGAGCTTAGAAGTGAGCTCCTGATTCCATTGCCTGGAAGCTTGTTTCAGGCCGTACAGACTTCATTTTAGCTTGCAAACCTTTCCTACTGAAACAGAATAACCGTCTGGAGGAGTCATGTAAATATCTTCATTTAATTAACCATGAAGAAAAGCATTATTAATATCAACTTGATGTAGTACCCAATTAGAAACAGAAGCAACAGCCAACAAAATTCTTACAGTAACTGACTTAGCTACTGGAAAAAATATCAAAGTAATCAACCCCTCAACCTGATTATACCCTTGGCAACCAATCTAGCTTTATGCCGTTCCACACTTCCATCAGGATTAAGTTTGGTTTTAAATACCCACTTACTACCAATCGGCTTCGTTCCAGGAGGTAAGTCAACCACAGCCCATGTCTCATTGTTGTCAAGTGCCTGGAGCTCTTGACGCATCGCCTCCTCCCACTCAGGACATCCTTTAGCCTGCTTGTAACTTCTAGGTTCCTGCACTGTAGAGAAAACAGCCAAGAAAGCACTATATGATAGTGTAAGAGTATAAGAGTCAAGTGGCGAGGTAGCAGAATGACAAATGAAATCATTAAGCCAAGGAGGAGGATGAGATTGTCTGTGAGATCGTCGTAAAGGAACTACAGCATCAGGAGGATGTATTACAGGGCTATGAATTAGATCATTAGAGATAGTATCATGCATGGATGAAGGAGTAGACTCAGGAGTTGTCAGTAATAATATCAAGAGTAGGAGGAGGTAGAGGTATAGGTGTGTCATCAGAGGTAGTTGAATGAGATGAGTAAGGGAAAATAGACTCATGAAACACCACATCCCTAGAAACAATGAATTTCCTGTTTTGGATGTCATAGAGCTTGTAGGCCTTTTGACCCGGAGTGTATCCCAAGAACACACATTTAAAGGCTCTTTGGTCAAATTTTGTTTTCTGTGGATGAGTGTTAGATGCAAAGCACAAACAACCAAAGGGACCGTAGGTTGGTATATGAAGGAGGAGAATTGTATAATAGTTCAAAGGGTGTTTTCCAATTTAAGGTTGCAGTAGGCAATTTGTTTATGACATGAGTGGCTGTGAGGATGGAATCACCCCAAAAGTGTTTAGGTAGGTGGGATTGGAACATTAGAGCACGAGCTATTTGAAGCAAATGTCTTTGTTTTCTTTCTACAACCCCATTTTGTTGGGGTGTATATATGCATGATTTTTTATGGATGTGCCATGGTTTCTCAACAATTCTTGACAAGGAAGACCTAAAAATTCTGAACCATTATCGGTTCGAATGGCTTTGATTTTAGTGTTGAATTGAGTAAGAATTTGGTTGAAGAAATTAGACAACAAAGGAACAATCTGAGATTTATGGCGCATGAGGAAAGTCCATGTTACTCTAGAGAAATCATCCAAATTGTAAGAATATATTGACATCCTGATAAAGTAGGTTGTTTGTATGGCCCCTATATATCTATGTGTAGTAAGTCAAAAGCATTTGGAGAATGTGTTTCACTGGAAGGAAAATGTAGTCTAGTCTGTTTAGCTAGAGGACAGACAGAGCAAATGTGATTCTCACGTTTTTGTATAGATTTGAGTACAGGAATACGATGTAAAGTATCAAAGGAATTATGGCCAAGTCTCCTATGCCACAGTGTGTACGTATCAGAATCATAACACAAGAATGAATTGTCTATAGCAATATCAGATTTACAATGCTGAGGTACAGATGTAAAAGAACTAGGCTCCAGTATGTAGAGGTTTCTTATTTGTTTCCCTAATGCCAAGAGTTGCTTAGTCCTCAGGTCCTGCACCAAACAACATGAGTTATGAAATGTGAAGCCAATGGAAGAGGAATTGCACATATAAGATACTGAAAGCAAATTGTGTTTGAAGCTAGGAACATATAGGACATTGGTTAGAACAAGTGTAGGAGAAAGCTAAACATCACCACGATGCGTAGCAAGAGTTGTGCTGTTATTTGGCAAAGAAACGAGTCTAGGTGAAACAAAGGAAGTAAGGGATTGAAATAAACTCTTATCTCCAGTCATATGGCTGGTGGCTCCAGTATCTACAACCCAAGAACTAGGGGAACAAACAACCAATTCATTAATTTTTACTGTCATAACCTGCCATCTCTTGCGCAAAGTTAACACTCAAAGGATCTGTAGGTATCTTATTTTGCATAATCCGCAAGGCCTCTAGTAAATCAAACACCAAATTATTCCCAGCTACATCAAGTTTATCCCAGACTTTTGTTCAGTTTCTGCAGCAATGTATGCTCTTCCACTGATACCTTGTTTTCGGCGTTGTTCATTGAGATCTTTATACCATTCTGGAATGCCATGAAGTTTGAAACAACTGTCTTTATTGTGTCCTGTTTTGTTGCAATGTTCACAGATCAATCCTCTTTTGTCAACAACTCCTTTCTTTCTCATAGAACCTCTGAAACCAGTGTTATTCCTTGGTTCATAATTTCGGACTTGCATAGCTGAACTTTCTCCTTTATCAGCAAATTCTAAATTTACTTGTCTTTGTCTTTCCACCCTCAACACCATTGAATAGGCTTATTGACATTTGGAAGAGGTTCCAATACCAAAATCTGATTCCGTATATTATCATATAAATCGTTCAAGCTCATGAGAAACTGAATCAATTGGCTTGCATCAGTCTGATCAGCCTTGGTCTTATTGCAACCACAAATACACAAGCCACAAGAACACATGGCAGGTGGCATCAAACATACTAATTCATCCCAGAGTTGTTTAAGTTTAGTGTAATAACCTGTAACAGTTGAGTGTCCTTGAGAGATTAAGTTGATTTCCCTCTGAATCTTATATAATAGGGTGCCGTCACATTCTCCATAACGAGCCTCAAGCTCCAGCCACAAATCACACGAGGAACTTGAATACAAAAGCGCATTCACTATATCCTTGGATATAGTGTTCAGTATCAATGTTCTAACTACACAATCTGCAATCCTCCACTATTTGTGTTGCGAAGTGCCGGCAGCAGGTGTGACACAAGATCCATCGATGAATCCTAACTTATCTCTCCCTTCCAATGCTATGCGTACAAATCTGCTCCATGAAAGCCAGTTGTTACCGTTAAGTGAAGCAGAAATCATGATCATCCCCGGAACCTCTACAGTCTGAATCCTCATGGCTCCGGTGTCACTACCAGATTCATTTACAGCAGTTGCAGCTGCTGGTATTTGATTCGATGAACTCGCCATCAGGCCGTATATCAAAAATTAAAATTCTTAAGACTGTAAAATTGCAAAAAAATGTGTTTGCAACAGTCAAGGATTAAGATATGCAGAGACCATCATAATGATGGCTCTGATACCATGAAGAAATCAATAAAGAAGAATTGATAAGAACCCATTTCTGTGGGAAGTCTGAGCAATATCATTTCTGGAAAAAAGAATGTTCTCACATGTGAAGAACAGAGCAAGAAGAACTATAAATACATTAAAGATGCGGTGAAGGAATAAAACAAACTAACTGCTATTGTAACTAATTGCTAACTAAGCGCCACATCAGCTGCCACCTATGTATACTAACTAAAAGAAACGTAAGAAAAAGAAATGCGACTTCTAATGCACAGGAAAAAATAGAACATGTCTTCAAGCTGTTTCTTCATTTTCAGAAACTGGAGCTGAAACAGATTGTGTTGAAGAAACAACCAAGTGTGTAGATTTCATCAATATATAACAAAAAATCACCTTTGTTATAACAAATTTTTTTTTACGATGGTACGCAAGTTGAAGATTGTCAAGAAATTCAATCAATAAATACGTACAATTAATCAATAATCACTATAACATTAGGCTAACAACTATTATCAAAGTAAATCGATGCCCAATTCATCTTATTATGGGGTAATTTTTGAAACCTCAAGATTTTTGCCCCAAATCGATACAATGCTTGTAAATATGAGATAAAACAATCACGCATTAATCCAATACTTGGTCCAACTAAATTAACAAAATATGACATTATCCTATATATCACATATCCCAAATTTTATGGTACATTGATCTATTTCACCTTAATTCCATCACATAAAGCTTAAAAGATTTAGGAAAATGGAAACAAAATAGTATTGATTTATATATTAGTAACAGCCATTTATTTACAAAGGTATAAAAGTAATATGCTTATACAAGCCACATAATAAACACATGCACTCTATCACACTAAAACTTTCAATACCACAATAGATACCCTATATTATTATTTTTTAAATCATTTTCACTTTACTATTCGGAATAAGTACAATTTTGGTCCCTATACTTGATCAGTTATTTACTTTTGGTCCTCATACTATCACCCTTGATATTTTTAGTCCTTAAATTTATTATTTTTTAACACTTTTCGTCATTGCCGTTAGTTTAAGTGTTAAAATAGATGGAAGTTAGAGTTGGAGGGAAAAAAAGAATCCCATTTTCCCACCTTTGGTTGGTTGGTTGTTTTATTATAGAACTTCAATAATTAATTTTTTTTATCATTTTTTTCAAATAGAAGTTTTAGTTGAGAAAATTTTGACATCTTATGCACAAAATCTGCCCAAAAAATAATCAAAATCTACCAAAAAGTTGACCAAGACCTAAACAAAAATTATGCAACAATTTGATATCATAAACATTCATAAATCTGTCTTAAAAGCACAAACATAAACATCATCCAAACATAAAAATTTGTCTTAATAAAATTTGTCTTAACAGATTTTTATGGATGTTTATGAGACCAAATTGTTGCATAATTTTTGTTTTAGGTCTTGGTAGATTTTGATCAATTTTTTGGTGATTTTGTGTATAAGATGTCAAATTTTTTTGGCAGATTTTTTTATCAATTTTTTTTTCATATTTTGACAAAAATTGTATATACGATGTCAAAATTTTTTCAACTAAAGCTTCTATCTGAAAAAAATGGTGGAAAGTTAATTATTGAAGCTTTATAATAAAACAATCAACCAAAGGTGGGAAAAGGGGATTCTTTCCCTCCAACTCTAAATTTCGTCTATTTTAACACCTAAACTAACGAAAAGGACTAAAAGTGTTAAAAATGCTAAGTTTAAGGACTAAAATTGTCAATGGTGATAGTATGAGGACCAAAAGTGAAAAATGATCAAGTATAGGGACCAAAATCCCTTACTATTCATTGACAAGACAAGTCAATACTCTCTCTCTCTAAGAAACTTTCTCTACGAACATCTGACTTGGGTAGCAAAACGTGTCGAGAGTAATTTTTCCCAATAAACTCCTCATTCAATCTACAACCAAATAATTGGAGTCGTATGTGGAAAACATTACCTCGGTATTGAGAATGTAGACTAAGTCTTGAACTCGAGATGTTCAAGGGGTGGACATTGCCCATGAAACACCCGAGAATGAAGCAAGGCGATTCCCACCCCCTGAACAACCACCACCTCGTGGGGTGACCCCTTCACACCCTGACCAAGCCTTACCGCAAGGGGTGGCGCTATTTCCCTGCGTGCAAGCCCTGTTGAATGGGATAACCCTGCCATCTCGTGGCGAAGAGTTACCTCATGAACAAGTCCCACCGCAGGGAAGGGTCTTACCCCCTATGAGCTAGCCCCGCTGAATGGGATAGCCTACCACTCTGTGACCAAGAGTCACCCCGTGAACAAGCCCTACCGTAAAGGGTAGCTCTATCCCCCCGTAAGCAAACCCCTATGAATGGGATAACCTTGTCATCCCATGCCCAAGAGTTACCTCTTGAACAAACTCCCACCACAAGGAGTAGCTCTTCTCCCTTGTGAGTACGCCTCACTAAACAAGATAACTCTACCTCCCCGTGAGCAAGCACCACTTCCGCACCCATAAAAGAATCGCCCACCTTAGGTGTTCTACCTTAAGAAACGATGACACAATTAATGCAAGAAGCCTTACTAGCATTGATCTATGGTGTGTTCACTCGAGTGACCGCACAAGTAATAGCTTAATTTGCGACTTATCACCCCCTGAACCTCCCTCCTCCTTCTCCTCGACGAAGTCGAGAATTGTCCTCTGCCCTTAAGGGAATGAGCAAAGGTGGGACAAGGTGAATAGCAGAGTCCTCAACCTGAAACCACCCAGACCCAAAAGTAAAATCCCAACTAATCGCGAAAACCCTCAGCACCCCTACCCTCTAAGGGAGTTAAGGATCCTTATCTGTCCTTGGTCGTAGCTCCACCCAGATGTATACCTTTTTTTCCCCTATATTGTAGTCGAGGCACTTCAAAGAGACCCTAGGAACACTTGGAAAAACTTTATGCTACAATTGATTGGTAATGACCTAAGTGATCCCACCTACTACAAAGTCTTCTGCATTATGGTCTCCAAGCTTGCCCATAGTTCAACTAATTGCCGGTTTAAACTATCTCCAACTTTGAACAATTGACCCAACATTTTTTGCAACACTTTTCCATGACAAGAGAGTTCAAAAGACGAATGCTACCTGTTCACACATTTGCCAAAAGGAAGATGAGTTGTTGATAGATTACATTTAAAGATTTGTGGAGGTTGCGCATAAGGTATCTCATGTCAACCATGAGTTGTTGACTAACATCATCTAACAAAAATTGGTGCCAGGAAAGTTCAAAGAGTCTATATATGGAAAACTTCCTAACAATTTAGAGAAATTGCTCTTACGATCATAAAAGTATATCATATTGAAGAGTCAAAGGCGACAGACCCTACCTTCGGTGTTAAGAGGAAGGGTAGAGAGGATGAGAAGGAGCAATAGAAGAAAAATGAATGCTGACACTTATTTCCCACTGGGTTTATGCACTATTCTCTCCTGAATGCTACTAGAGGAGAGATTAGTCGTGGCGGAGCAATAAGGGTTGATTAACCAGTGACCAGGACAAATGGAGGACAGTACTAAGAGGCAAACGCTTGAAAGATATTGTTGCTTCCACATTGACAGGAGACATACAATTGTGGAATGAAATCACCTCCAAAACAAAATAGAAAAATTGATTCAACAAAGACACTTGAAAGAGAGGATGCCAATTTGAACAAAGGTTGAGTGGGTCACCTCGAGAGCCAGCGTCAACTCGGGCTTCCCATACCGATAATCTTCCTACAACAGGAATCATCTTGTGATCTCGGTGGATCAACAAGAAGAGATTCCCTCGTTAAGACGTATTACCTGTAAGAGTCATTTTTAGCTATTCACTTGTAATAAGAGAAAGCTCAAGTAGGAGTTCAACATATGCTTCTCTCTCTTTTGATTTTTTCGAAGACATTGTAATGCAAACTCTAAGTAGTGGAGTTAGTTCTCTTGTTGTAGTCTCAACGAATGAAATCAAATTAGACATAGAGATCCCTAAAGTTTCAAGAGGACCCTAGAGACAAAAATGTTTGTTGCCTTAATAGGCATAAACTCTTTCATACATAAGTCAAACTTAACATCGTCTGGTGTTTTGAACCTTTCACTTTTGCACTGTGACATGAGGACCTAATCTTTTTGCCGTCCATATGTCAATGCTAATACTTGGCCCATTTTATAAAAGTATTACACTATCCTCAAACTCCTACATGATACTCATATATTCTGGTATGTTCTTCTCATACATCCATCTCTTTTTAATTGTCTTAACATGATGATTACTACACACACACACACACACACCACACACACACATATATATATATGAAAATATATATAATTAAGTATATTTTGAACCATAAATTAATTATTACTTGCTACAAATAATACTTCACATTTAAATAGAAAATAAATAAACTATAATTATGGCATTTTAATTAACAAAAAAGGATTTAATTGTTAACTGATCAACCAATTGAAAGGATCAATGGTATACAAGAAAATGACGATCTAGAATATACTTGAAAATCAGAAGATTTGGAGTATGTGTGGTTTAACAATTTAAAAGAGTGAGATTAAGCGATGTGACATGAAAACAAACATGCACACACACATATATATAAACCTTTTGGGGCAGGTTTTGAGAAGTTAGCTAGCCATTATAATATAGTTGTTTAAAGGGTGAATTTTGGAATGGATTTGAAATGGCGCCGTATAACTGTTAAAAAATAACCGTTAGCATAGGCAAGAAACTTTGAAATGGCTTCTTCAACATAAAAGAAGTCTTTTTAAATTATGTTTTATTTTGTAATGGTTCCTCACATTTGGAACGGAAAAGAAAAATCGATACAAATATAACGGGTAATGGACAAAGTTTAGAACTGCAATCTTCAATCTCATTTCGATCGTTACAATTTCAAATAAGTCAATCTCTAAGCAATTACACAATTCGAATGTGTAAAAGTTTAGAATGGTTTTTGAAACATTATCCTCGAAAAATCTTTGACAACGTCTTTTGTAATGATTTACCCGTTTAAAAAGCCAACACTTTTACAAAATAGCGTGATGATGTTATCAGGACAAATTCATTCCAAAGTCGTTACAAAATCCATTCCAAATTAGAATGGTTCTCACCCATTCAAAATTTGATAACTCTTTATAGTGATACAGGCCTCAATTTATCGATTAGGAAGAGAAATTAGGTCTTTCAATGAATTTGGGAGAAAACTAAGGTTTGAGAGAAAGAAAAGGTTGAGAATTTAGGATTGTGAGGAATAGTGCATGGAAATCTTCCTTTTTATTTGCACCTAACTATTTGCACCCGCACTTGGTATGGCCAGCATTTTAAATAGTCGGCCAAGTTCAGAACTAAAAGTGTCAAATTTAATAATTTTAAAAACTAAATGTGTTTTATACAAATAAATGCAGAACTTCATTTGATAACTAGGCAATTATAGGTCTAAATGTGTCAAAATTTTAAAATTTAATTATAGGATCAAATGTGTTTTTAAAAAGATAAAGGACTAAAAGTGCAATACATCTATACTTACATAACTAAAAATGAAATTTTATCGTTCATATTGTTTCATTTACCAATTAATTTTCTGTAAAAAATTATATTTTTTTTGTTCCATGACTCAAGCTCCGTACACTTTTCATCCTATTATTTACAAGATTCTAAAGGATAGCCTACATTTTCAAAATATTCTCACTTTTAAAGCCATCTTGCTAACTTTAATGAGAAATTTAGCAAAAGTCTACTATCATATAATTTGCACAAGATTTTTTAATTCCATCAATTTTCTTAAGAAGATTGGCAGAAAAACTGAAAATTAATTAGATTTTTTACAAGTTATTGAATTATTTTCGAGAAACCTCCGAGTAATGGAGCTGATAATGCACCGAATCTAAGTTATGACACAAATGCAATTTCCCCTATTTTCTATATAGTTTGAAAAGAATGATCTTATGACAAATTTAATAATATTTTCTATGTGATTAAAATTCAATATACCATCCAATCTAATTTGAATAATAATTTTTTCAAGTAACAAAAATTCCAGGTTGTATCACAAGAATAAAGCTATTGATTCAACTGAATTGTTTGTCTACTCTACGTTCAGTTCTTGAATTTAAATATATTATATTATATATATATAATATATATATATATATATATATATATATAAGATCGATGAAAAAGTCTTTATTTTAACTATTTCACAAGTTCTCAGTATTTATTACTTTATACGACTTTACGCAAATATTTTGCACTTTTAATATTATTCCAAATATCTCAAAAACAACATCGTCACTAATTAAACCATAAAAATGCAAACATATATGTGGTTTTTCAACTCCAATCTAAAATTACTAGTAAATAAAAGAAAATAAATACAAATATAAGACAATATTTCAATGAATTTCGAGCAAATTATATATCAAAACTCCAAGACATATCTATTAATCTCCTTTCTCCCACTCATGATATGTATTCACATACACGCAAAAATTTAGAAGAAAAAAATAAATAAAAAGACAACAATCGATATAATTACAACAGAGAATATAAGTGTATATAAGTACCTAATAGTTAAAATGTCCCACCACGTTATACATCTCAAAAACCAAATAAAAACGAAAAAAAAAAAAACCCCGAAAAAAGATTATAAGAAATTAAGCCACATAATTATATCTATCATACGAATAATGATCGGCACCTTACTTTCATAAATTTTTATCTTTATAATTCACGTCTTTATATATCTATTTTTTTAATATTTTTATATTTTTTTGTCTTGATCATATAATTGATAATATATATATATATATATATATGATCATACCATATAACTCTAATAATTAAATTCCACGTCCCCATTACTGCGTTTTGAGTGTATTGGGTGCGTCGCACCTCTTCCGCACCTCTCCTTGATTCCCCGTCAGGACATTATGAACACTTACCTTCTCCATTGCCCGAGAAAATGCTTCGAAGAATGCTGTCTGATTCGCGGCGTACAACTCCACGTAAGGCTTGGTTCTTGGATCAAACATCATCACCTGATCGCTGGCCAACAATCCCACTCCCCTCTGTAGGTTTTGGAAGTACATGTTGTCGAATTTTCCGGGGGTCATGGGATCGTTGAACGCCGCGATCGTCGTGTCGGTCTTGTAGTTCGCGCAGAGCTTCTTCAATCCTTTGGCGTACTCGGGGTTCATCGTGGGGTCGTGATCTTGCTTTTTGCTGAAATTGAAGATTCTGCTGGCGAACTCCGAGCAGTGGGAGAATCCTATGGTGTGGGCTCCGACGAGCGCCACCATTTCTTGGACGTTGAACCCTTTCTCTGCGAATATGTCGATGATGTGCGTCAGCGTCATGTCGGGCTTAGCGATGTGGCCTTCGACGTCTGTGGCGCGTGATTCGGTGCTGTCTCTCCGGCCGAGGAGGACGGTGTAGTACGGGCCGCCGACCATGGATACCAGGTCGCGAGTTGCTTCGGCGAGGATATCGGAGCAGGAGACTATGCCAGGGCATTCGAGCTCGAGCTTGGTCTTGGCCCGGATGACGATGTCGAAGGCGTCGCCAGGGAGCCTGAGCTTGTGGTCCCTCTCGGCGGTGTTGAATGAGTTGGATGTGATGAGGAGGGAGGCGTCGCAGCCGCCGACGATGCAGTCATGGAAGAAGAGGCGGAGGGCACCGGCGGCAGTGGTGGGAATGGCGAGCTGCTTGTCGACCACCACTTCTTGGACGATCTTGGCGAATTTGGGACAGGTTTTGTTGTAGTAGTCGAGGGTGAGCTTTGAATGTGCGGGATGGAGAAGAAATGGGAAGATCAAGAGGAGCGGAAGCAGAAGAGATGACGCCATTTTCATTGTGGCTGTGGCGGAGACGGTGGTGGTGGTGGTGGTGGTGGTGGTGGTGGAGAGAGAAAGGATTATTTACGCAATGCTATTTCTTTTTAAGGGGTCTTTTTGTGTGGGAAAGTTGCGAGCGGAAGACGCAGAGTTTATGGATTTTTTGCGAGCTAACGGAAGTGAGGGATTAAAGGGGTCCGTGAATGCGGTTCTTGGCGCCCCGATTTTCTCTCCCTTTCACCTGAATTTTTTATGTTTTTTTTTATTATTATTATTTATTATTATTATTATATTATTATTATTATTATTATTATTATTATTATTATTATTAATTCTTTACATTTTATTCAGGTTTCCTTCAATTTATGTAAAAAAACTCTCCTCCAAAAGAAATTAAGAGCTTCGTTGTTAGTAGACCAATTTACTCGACTATTTTCTGAATAAAATAATCAAATTCAATAATTTAATTAGTTTTCCAAAAAATTATTAATAATATAATTAGCATGATATCTAATAAGATTGAAAATTTAATAATATCAAAAAATTATTTTTTGAAAAAATTATTGTTTTTGTTCTTTAGTTTTATCCTCTATTAGATTTAGTCCTATAAGTATGTCATTAACTAATTAGTCCTGTAACTTTGTAAAAATGACAAATAATCATCCAGAAAAACATGAATTTTGCCTAAAAAAAGTGATATGGCAGCTGAATTGTATAATTTTTTGAGAATTTTATTATGTAACCTTAATTGGACATGATTTGAAAGCCATATAGGACATGTTCTGGAGGGAAGAAACCTCCCCCCCCCCCCTCCCCCCTAAAAAAGTAAAAAGAATAATAATAATAGAACTCATTTGCTAACTAAAAAAACTCATTTTCTCTCCATTCTTCTTTAAAATCGGCTGAAAATGTCTTTCATGGAAGAATTCCTTTTCTGCTATATGTGGAAAGAGGGCAATGGTGAGATTTCTTGGACTAATGAAAACATGCAAAGAATGTTCCACTCTTGTCGAGATTATAAGGTAATGTTCTTAAAATTTTCCTCTTATTTTTTCTTAAATTGTGGGTTAAATATTTTTTATTTATTATTTGTTTTTTTTATTTTTTTAAGAGGGTTTTTGCTTTGAAAGATCCAACTTGCCCTTGTTTTCACTCAACATGCAACGGCAAAGTAACCAGCCCCTTGTTTTCATTATACATTCAACAACTTCAAATTAAAAATACAGTAACAAGTCCCTGTTTTCTAAAATTGAATTTTATTGCAATAAAATCATTGTGTTTCAGCAATAAAAATAGACTACAACCTGTTTTCAACAAAAGCATTCCATATACATACACCATTCCTTTAATTCAAAACAACCCAAATACACCCTTGTTTCAACAATAAAAACATACTACAACTTGTTTTGAGCTAAAACAAATCATACACGCCCTTCCTTTCATCTAAAACGACCATATACACTATGTTTCAGCAAAAACAACCCATATACATTGTTGTTTCATAAAGCAAAAATAGACCAAAAACCAATTACTTAAAGATTAAACATTACAGTTTCTTCTTCCCCTTCTTCTATTGAAATGGTTGATTGCTTAACCTAAATTCGACATGGTTACAATTTATTGCCTCCCTTTATAATAGATGGTGGCGATCTCGAACTCCTTGTCCTTGGGAGTGTTCTTGGGAGGGTCTTTCACCCTTAACAAATGATGTTGGCTCCCTTATCTTGATCCCCTTTTAGCATTGTGTGAATTAATTGCTCAAACATGGTTGGTGCAATTCTTGTAGCTTTGAAAGGATTCTCGAAATTCAGGGTTGTGGAAGTGAGATATATCCCTGCACATGAAATAACTCAATAATGAAGAATAGAACATAGAAAATCACAGATATTACTATCGTTCACTTACATCTCTTGTTCTCCTATGCGTGATAGCATGGGGTTCTTCTAGCACGGGCTCATTTTCTTTTCTTCTCACCTGACAATTTAATAGAAAATAATTTAATCAACAACAAAAAACAAGTTGGCAATAAATTTATACGTTCAATTTTTGTGGGGCTGGTGGAGGTAGATTCACTTGGCTTCCCTCATCTGTGACAGGCTCTTTTCCTTGCCTCACCTAACAAGCAGATTCTAACTTCTTTCAATCACCTCATTTTCACTTGTTCCTCCCTGAAACTCCCAATAATCCTCGTTTGCTATACTTCTTCCATCATCTACTTCATTCATTTTGTACTCATACTCACTATCACTATTTTCAAAATCCTCCCCACCAAAAGATAACTCATCCTCTTTACCTTGTACTTCCTTATCCCATGTATGTGTCCCTCTTCAAGGCATCTAAAGTGACAAATATTTTCTGAAGTAGTGAATTACAATTGATTCTTTTGAAACTATTATTTTCTTTTATGAAGTAGTTTTTTTCTCCTTTAATTCCAACACTGTTACCCCAATTCATTGAGACCCCCAAGACTAATATAATTGTATTCCCCGTAATCAAACGTATACATAGACACCCCCCCCCCCCCCCACACACACGCAGACTCATTTTTTATTAATTTACTCTGTACTGAACGCTCATTGTTATTAATCCATTATTTTCATTTGTACAGTGCCAAGACAAAAAAGAAAAATAGGAAAAAGAAAAAGTCTTGAGAGAACATCAACAACATCAATAACAAAATAGATCACATGCTTCTAAAGAATTATTTAACACAACAGAAACAACAATTAATTTAAACATATCAAAGCCTTCACTAATTTAACTACACCAACAATTACTTAAAAAATCTTGAAATTCTAGTTTCTAGACGTACTACTACTCTTGAAATTTAATTACATGCTATTAGCTAAAATTTTTCTTATTAGAATTCCAAATTAAGTGATTATATTTAATTAATCAAAGTTTAAAAGGAAATAAAATTTCCGCCATGCTAGCTATATTTATATTATATATATATATATATATATATATATATATATATATGTATGTATATATATGAACCCAAAGGGTGTGATCTTTAGCAACAACAATTAATTAAAAAATAAATTTGACAATATAATTTAAGCAATACTAACATAATGGACCGCATCCAACACAACCGGATAAAATATTTAAAAAATAATAATTAAAAAAACAAGAGGAAAAAATTGCGAAATTAGTCCTGTATGGCAAAGTTGGTCCCATAACTATAGGATTGGCCATTTTAAATTTATAGCAATTTTGATCATTTCGGGCAAAAGTGGTTGGAAATTAACAAATTAAATTGGGTCTTAGGGTTCCGACATCCAAATAAACCGCACTTACACACTCAGCATCCTACATAGATGCTGACGAGGCAAAGGGCAAGAAAAAAAAAACTAATTTTCTGTTAAAGTGCTTTTAAGTTGTAAATTCCCAAATCATCAAGAAAAAACCCTAAAAATCCCCTTCACCCTTGGACCGAAACACTCACCACTTAAATTTCTCCTCAAATTTGAAAATGATTGCTCCTTCAAAACCTCCTTTCTCTTAATGGCTTACTCATATACTTCAATTTTTAGTTTCTTTTTAAGAAGGATTTCCTCGATGAGGCAACCCAAGGGGAAGAGAGATTTGCCGGAGATGAATAGTATGAACTTGTTGCCTCCATCCCCTGGGCCAATGATTAGGAGGCGCCGAGTATGGTGGAGAACTTGGAGGAGCTATTGGCAAAGGTGTTGACTTTGAAGATGAGGCAACAATAGATTAGCAATAGCGCAGACAAAACTTTGATACTGCAACAGCAAATGCTGCTCTCCAGAGGCTTCGCCCATCGTCAATGGGTATTGGATCAACAAAATTTGGATCGTACTGGGAGGGGTTTTTTTAGGGTTTTCTTTTATGGGGGGAATAGTGGGCAGCATGCCATATGGGAAATAATAGGTGTTCTCTTTTTTTTTTTTTTGTTTTGGAAATGATAAGACTTAGTTTTATTTTTCCACTTGGCATGTCCATTCAACTTCAATGACATTTGTCATTACACGTGGAGAGTACAACTGGATAAATGGTCGGACAATTCAACAAAAATTTGTCACGCAGGCAATTTCTAGCATAAATTTTAAAAGTTGCTAGAAATTCACACAAGAAAACCCTAAATCATATTTTATTTCATCGTTTTACAAATTTATAGGACTAATTAGTTAATGGACATACTTATAGAACTAAATCTAGTAGAGGATAAAATTAAAGGACGAAAGAAACAATTTCCTCTTTTTTTTGAAATTCAAAACTTGAAAGAATTCTTTATCAAAGTAGAACCACCCCTAGTTCAAATCTTCAGAGAAAGGAGAATCGGTTAAGATTAGAGTTGAGATCATTGCTTAAATCTATGGAGGAATAATGGGCACAAAGATCCAACCCAAAGTGGAATTCAATTACAGGGAGACAAAAACACAAAGTTCTTTCATGCTTATGCATCGGCTAGCTAGGAAGAGCTTTAACATGATTCATCGTAACAATATTCTTCCCCCTAACAGTACACACACCTTCTGGATTGTTGTGTTGGATTTTATATGGAGGAATCGGGCTAAATAACTTTTTTGGTCCCATAAAGAAGGGACTTTTTCATTTTAATCCCACGCTTTACGCGATTTTCGATTTGGTCCCATTTTTAAACAAAAGTTGCCCAAGTTAGTCCCAAACGTCAATTTCCGTTAGTTTTCTAACGGTTGCTTGGCAAACCGTTAAGTTGTTATTGTTCAATTTTTTTGAGGCAAATATTGGCCCCAAAACAAATTTTTTCTTCCTATAAAAATGTTTCGCAGCTGCTATAGAAATTAATGAGCTAAAATGCAAATTTTTTGAATTTTATAATTTAAATTTCAAAAATTAATTTAATTAAATTTAAATTTTAAATGATTTTATAATTGTTAAAACTAAAATTTAAAAATTTTAATTATTAATCTAAAATTATTTTTAATTAACTAAAATATATATTTAACTATTATAATTATTTAAAACTATTTTCAAATATTATAATATCTATAATTATTTAATTTATATATTATAAAATTATTTAAAACATGCATATTTTTTATTTAATTTTTTTTAAAAATACCAAAAAGATAAAATATATTTTTATTACATATTTATATACATTTTTTTTTTATTTCAAAATTTCTTTAAAATATATTTATAAATATAAAATACCAAAAAATAAAAATGTACTAGATCTTATAAAAAATAATTTTAATATACTAAATTTTATTTTTCAAATTTAGGTTAAATATTTTTAATGGGTGTATTTAAAAGAAAAATTAATATCTTAAATAATATACTAAATTTTATAAAAAATATTTTTATATACTAATTATAAAAATTATATTAATAATATACTAAATTTAAATTATTATTATTTATTAATTATTTATTTATAAATAAATATTTATTTTTAAATTAGTATTCTATCTATTTAAAAGAACAAGGAAATCCAATATACATATTAAATAAAAATTAAATATCTAACAATTGAGTTAATTAAAAAATAAAACAAACAATAATTAATAATTAAGTTAAAATGCATTTTTCGCCCCTTTTTCGACAGGAACTTCTCACTAAGTTTCCGGTGCCGTCTTGACGAGTTTCTGACCTCCAGTGGTACCATTCAAATCCTCTCTTCAAGAGGAACATTTCTATACCTTCAATTTGAGTTTTCGTCAACCGGAGAGACTGAGCTCAAATCACGACCGTCAAACCTGTTTGCCGTCAATTCGTTTTCGTCCGGACGAATCTCGATCTCAAAATACCACCATCAGACTCGTCTCTTCAAGATGATTCTAACGAGATCGATCTCACTTATTTTGATAAAGCATTTGTGGAAATCCGACAATTTGAAATTTTAAGCCGCCGACGGATTGGGGGGTAGTTTGTTTTTTTTAATATATGATAATAATATATTTTTAAATTAAACCATCCAAGCACCGTTAGAAAATTAACGGAAATTGACGTTTGGGACTAATTTGGGCAAATTTTGTTTAAAAATGGGACCAAATCGAAAATTGCATAAAGCAGTGGGACTAAAACGGAAAAGTCCCTTCTTTATGGGACCAAAAAGTTATTTAGCCGGAGGAATCGTAACAATATTCTTCATGGAAAACCAAAAATGGAGCCAGATGCCATTGCTCGAATTGCACATACTCGCACTGTTTAACACTCACAAGCTCAAGTTCTTAAAAGCCTCAAAGCCAGTTCTGTTGCTTTGATAAATGGCTACCCCACCTGAAGGATGGATTAAGGTGAACACGGATGTTGCATTTTCTAATGGTGAAGGGATGGCTGCTTTATTGGTGTGGTTTTATTCCATCTTCCAGTTTCCCCCGAGAAGCTTTTTGTGACATTGAATCTATGTACTTTGAACATTCTAATGTCTTTAAATGAAGTCGCAACTCATCAAAAAAAAAAACATGATTCATCGCATCAAGAATTTTGATGTTATCTGGGTGTATGCATAAACAATCTTTTACATTTGAATGTGCTAATTTTTTCAGCAGTCTGCATAAGTCTCAATTTAATAATAATTTATAAACAATGTGCAGACTCCTAAAATCTCAAATTTGGATAAGAAATTTCAATAGCTCCTGTTGGGGTAGAGAAAAAATGGGAAGCTATACAAAAAATCAAGCCTAATAAAGCCCGGCCCGGGCCTGATGGGTTTAATTCTCATTTCTATATACACAATATTTTGGAACAATATTATTAAGGAGTCATTAATCATGCCTATTGTTTTGGATTTCTTTAATTTGTTATAATTTTTGGTGTTTGACTATATTTGGTATTGAAAGCACTTCTAATCAAGTGATATTTTGTAGCTCTAGTTTAAAAGAGTTTTTCGAGTGAAAAGTGAAGGAATGAGGTCAAAACTAGTAAATTGACAGATTTGCACATTTTGTTAGACGTGCCCACATCTAACTCTATAGAAAATCGGCAAAAGAAGAAAAAGAAAGATGATTTTTTGGAGAAAAATTGGTTCACACATAAATTATAGTGCCCTTTGATCTTTAGAATCATCTCTTCTTGAGGAGTCTTATTAGAGTTAATAGTTTTAATTAGATAAGACTTATATTTTTACTAGGAATCTACCTTTTTAGTATTTAGGTTTATTAGGCAACTTATTCATGTAAATAGGTGATGTAATTCAATACATCTCATCTCATACTTTTATTCTCTGTGTCTTTTTTCGTAAAATTCTCTCTTTTATTTTTATGTGTTCTCTCATTAGCAAGTTCGGCTAGTTCTTTTTAGTTTTGATTGAAGATTCGATGAATGCTTGATTTCAATGCATTGTGAGATCTAAGTTATATTTTTATACTTTTAGGCCACATTTACTTTGGATGATGTGATTAAAATGGGATATACTAAATTATGATTATATCATAAAAAAATCACATCATATTTTGGATTTGAGGCACTAATCACGAGCTAATAAAATAAAATAAATAAAAAAAAACGATGATTAGCTATGATATCATGGCTAATCACCCAAAGTAAAGATGACCTTATTCATATAGGTATTTGTATTACTCTCTATACTTTTATCACAAATAATTTGATTTATGAATGATGGGCCCATTGTTAATTGTCAAAAATACTTGTCTAGCCAATTAAACTTGCAAAGTCGTAATTGGTTGTTTAGTTAAATAACTAGTGGTAAAGTAGCATAATTTATTATGTCATAACGGTTCATTATATATGTTGTGGAGAATGAACAATTTAATTTAAATAAATTCTCGTAGAAATTTGTTGGTTAGAATTGAGCATTTCTAGTTATTGATAATGTTGGTAAATTAAATCTTGATAACGTTCCCAATATTGCTTACTGATTAGAGAATTAGTCAACGAATATTCCTTGACTAACGAAAATATAAGAAAATGTGAGGTCGTTAGATCGTACCAATAATTAAAATAAGTTTATTTATCATGAACGTTTGTCATCTTTGCTTTAATAATGATTCACCGTAGAATCGATGATCCTATCTTTCACTGAAAAATCTTTCCCGTATTTAATCACTTCTTAGATGTTCTTTTCTATTTAGTTTTAAACTTAGATTTTAAAACAAAATTCCCCTCTTATTTTTATTTTTGAAGAAATTAATTTGAAATCAATATCTGAGAATTCAACCTAGACGCCACTTTCACAAATTTTAGTAAGATAATATATTCTCAGTGCATTCAACACTATCAACATTACATTAGATAGGGATATAAACAAACCAGAATTATTTTAATAATAATAAAAATAAAAATAAAAAAGGTTTTTCACTCACAAACTATATATAGGTTTGTGACATCACAACATCAATTTTTATGTCGTGCTGATAATACACCTAAGTTAATTTTTTTCATTTGTTTTTGAAATATGATATGTTGATTTATATATTTTATTCTTATTTATAATATATTTTAAAACCTGAAAGATTAAATTATCTATATGCACGCAGATACAACGTTCCACAATGACTAATAAGACTTTCTATTTAGGATAAATTAAATCAACACGCCCTGAATTTAATTAAGTCTAATTACACAAACACTAGCTTTTGAGAAGTTCTGATTAATTGGAACTCAGTCTGCCAACCATTCACCAAAGGGGTACGTACTTAGGCTTACTAATCTTTGGAATATTAATAAGGTTTATACCATCAAATTAAGCTGGAGATTGTTAACTAATCCTTATGTTTTATGGGCTAATTTTATGAACGGCAGATAGTTTTTTGGTTCATTTGGGAAGCAGCTAGGAACGAGGCCAATCTTACTAATACCTTTTATCAAGATCTTGCCTATCATAAATAGTTTTAAAATCATTACACGAGAATAAAGTATATGCTATAAAATAATATTGCAATCAAATTAATTTTGTAGCCAATGGGGTGGATTACAAATAAATATTTTATAGTCAGTTGTGTATTAAAATTATCCCGAAAGAATTAGATATATAGACAACAAAATAGTTACAAATTAATATTTAATTTTGTAGTTAAGGGGATGAACTAACAACGGACATTCCATAGCAAATTATGTATTTAAAATATTCCAAAAAAGATTGATGCATAGGCAACAAAATGACTAGAAATTGCAATAAAGTGCACATTAGTTGATTTTTTATCGTTTATACTTTTGTTGTCAATCTTCATTGCCAGTGTAACAACTTAGCTATAAAGTTTTGCGTGAGAAATAAATTGGAAAGTGAAAATTATGGAATATCTTATTTACAAAGTGAAATATGGAATTGTCTTATTTTTTAAACAAAAACTTGCTACTGACTTATTTACTCTCGATTGACTTATTACTGACTTATTCCAGGTCAAATAATTTTTTTTCATCTAAAATACCCTTATAATGATGAAGATATACCTCCTCATCAGTGTAGACGTATGAGGGTAATAGATCATAAAAAGACCTATTTAATTTGTAATAAATCAGCATTAAGCCAATTGGGGATAAATATAGACTTTTTTGCCGAATTTTTGGCTAATATTAGCAAATTCGGTGAATTTTGACTAATGAAGGGACTTATTTATTAGAATAAGTAAATCTCAGGGGTGCTAAATATAATTTTCAAAACCACAGGGGGTGTCTAGGTATAATTACATCAAACCTTAGGGGAGAGGAGTGTAATTGTCCTTAAAAAAAGGGTTAAATACAAATATTACTCTTAAAGTATCCACCCCGCATCAATTACCCTCTAAAGTATTAAACCTTCAAAAAAACCCAGACCTTATATTTTTTTAATTTGAAAAGTCCATTTTATCCTTATAAATATGTATAAATTTATTTTTAACTTGATTTGATAAACAAATGAAACTAAAATAAAATGGCACCACGTACTTAATTTAGGATTATAAAAATAAAAAGAGCTCGATGAACAAGTGATACTAGAATTATAAGCTTTTGATAAAAAAATAATTTTGACATTTTAGAAATTTCTTTGTTTATTTTTTTTACAAAGTAATTTTTATAAGGGTAAAATGAACTTTTAAAACTTCAAAGTTAAAGGTCAGGGGTTGTTGAAAGTTTTATCACTTTAGATGGGTAATTGATGTGGGGTGAATACTTCAGAAGTGGTACCTGTATTTAACTTTAGGGAGAAAAAAATTCCTTTTATATATTTGTACAATTTACTGGTGCAATTTTTTTATCTGTAAATGGAAGAGAAATAAAATAAATAAATACAATAAATAATAGTTTACATCTAATATTTTTTTCAATTTCGACTTACAATTGGCGTTTTGAGTACCAATAATCTAAATTCATCCACCCTCTTTATCAATCGGGTCTTTGATTAGTTTCGAATTAAAACTTGTCACATTTTTTAATTCAGCAAATAAAGAACAAGATTATTCAAAAAGAAATTACCACACTGCATGCAATTTGTAATAGAAATTAGGGTTAGTTCTATTTTCTCATTCGAATTAGATTTGTTTTGCACTTTGATATCTATTTTATTTTTATTTTTTTGTTCAACCTACTATTTTAATTTTAAAATTTGTCACATCCAATCTTTTTTTTTTTTTTTTTTTTTTGTAGACAAAACATCCCACATCGATTGCAGCGAGGAGCTTGAGTGACTTATAAGCCCTAAAACTCTCCCTAGCGAGGCCTTTTCAAGAACAAACCCGTGAGGCTCATACATTGCCAAAGAGGACAATACCTCGCGCACGGGCACTCATCGTCGCATCAGGATTTTATGGAAAAAACATTACATGCAGTACATATGTGATATTTAAGGACAATATGATGATGTGATGTTTCCATATGTCACAATTGTTTTAATCTAACTAAAAAAGGACAAGAAAAAGATCATATATGGCAAAGTCCAAAATTCGTAATTTTGATATGGTAAGTTGACATTAAAAAAAAAAAAAAAAAGATGATAAAAGAGTTAAAAATGACATAATTCGAACGAAAAACATAATTCACCCTAGAACTCATGATTAAAGGATGTTGAATTTCCTCAGAGTAGCCTGCGTTTTTCAGTTTTAGTAAATTAATAAAGCAGATTATTCTTATTTATGATATTATCCAAAAAGAATTTACCGCATTAGAATGTGTAATGGAAATACATCATTAAAAGTAGTTTCAATTTCACAGAGAGCAACCTGCGTTTTGGCTCTTTTCGTGAAAATTCTGTTCTACAGCAAAGAATCACTCTGAAAGTTCAAGAAATTTCAATGTTTGTTCTCATGATAAATCACTACAGCCTTTGCTCAGTGGGAAGAATGCTGGGTTGGTACAAGTTTAAATTGGGAGAAATGACCATTTTCGTTGGCGTAATTTAAGGTTTTTTCACTTTTAATCTTATTGATTGTGGGATTATCAGTTTTGATCCAGTAACTTTTAAAAGGTAATACTTTTGGCTTTATAACACATTTTCGTTAAAATTTTAACGAAAAATTCCACGTGCTTAGCACGTGTCAGTTAGAGTCTTTATGCTTTTGGTCCCATATATTACATGATTCTCACATTTAATTCAATAACTGTAAAAAAAATAGCACTTTTGGTCCCATACATTTAATCGCTACGTGGCCTTTTCAATTAAACATCTAACGGAGAGGGTCATGTGACCAAAATTGCTACTTTTATAAAGTTATGAGATCAAAAATGAAAAAACTCCTAAATTAAACCAGATAATTCATAATATACTTTTCCATTAAACTTCTATTTTTGCTTCTTTTATCGTGTGCTCTTCTCCAATCCAAGTTCCTAAGCTTTCTTGTAGCTCTTTGAGACCTTCTTGGATCAAGGCCATCTTAGATCCGGGTGGATTGGACTTATTTCGGCCAATCTATTTTTTGGGGGGCGCTTATCAGTTCCCCTAGCCTTATGGGGCCCTCTCTCAAATTAGGCCCCTTAGAAGTACCATGGGTCTTGCATTTCTTTCTTTTGTTGAGATATTTTTTTATCAGCAAATTTCTATACACATCATTACCTATTTTAGCAAATCCAAAATAAAGAGAAATTTGTGTTTATCTTGGAACGATCAATCAAGATCCATAAGGCTTAAATTTGTTGTGAGCTTATGACAGAATTATTATCTTGTACATGTGTAAAACCTGAATCCGTTATGATCTTTAATTTATAACCCAATTTATTTTTTATTTTTAATTGATAATTTATTCTAAAATTTTAATATCAATAGTACACTAAATTAGTAATTAAAAGAATTGTACTAAAACTCGAATATTAAAGCCAAAATTGAGAATAGCTATCGTTGATTGAATAATTGCATCATGTTTCTGGGATTTGATTGAATGTCGCATGTTTATGGGATTTTCTTAGGACCATAAATGATTTTCATGGTCCCAACATTAATTGTGACTATGGGCTGAAATTTTATTTAATCATGATGTCCATAGCAAGTACAACCTTTTTATTAAGGTAAGCGACATACATTGGATATATATATATATATATCACATGAGACAAAAAAAAAAAAAAAAAAAATTATGTATGCTAGATGTGAAGTATCAGAAGGTGGGGCTCGTATCACATGAAAAATGAATTATTTAATTAACTGTGGCTTACGATTAACTTTGGCCTTTCGTTGATTTTTAAGCACCATTATTTTTAAAAGTTGAGCATTATTAATTACTAATTGAGTTAAATAAAATTTACGTTATTTTATTTGTTTACTTTAAATATATTATTAATTTAAACATATCGATAAACTAAATTAATATTTAAATTTGAATATGACGATGATATATATAGTGATGAATCAAATCTTAATGGGGGGGGGGGGTGGGGAGTGGGGGAGGATTATTAAATTTGGTAAGAGGATGGTTTGCTTAAAATTTTATCCAAAAATAAAGTATTTTTCATCAAAATTTAATCTATATATATATATATATATATATATATATTGTAGGAAGATGATTTGCTTAAAATTTTAAGAAATAAAAAAGAGTTAAGGATATTTTGATACTTTTAAAAAAGGCTTTATTAAAAATGTAACTAAAATGTTAGATACGAGGTCTTCAAAATTTCGAACAGAAAGAGTGATGGATACAAGAAGATTAGGAGGCTGTCTGGAGTAGCTTATAAACTTTCAAAATATTTTTGATATGATTGAAAGCTTATAAAATGTTAAACACTAAAACAGAAAAACAAAAAAAAAAGGTTTTATTGGAATGGCCGTTTGGAACTAATTTTGACATGGATTGAAGTCTCATTTCATTCTTGGAATGGCATTTGTGACGATTTTGGGATGAAAAGATGTCCATTTGAAAACACTCCATCGAAAAATATTTCGAATGATTTTGGAATGGTTTGTTGAAGTCGTCCCACAATTAGGGACGGAATTTGGGACAGTCAATTAAATCCGTCCCAAAAATTCGTTCGAAGGACAAATAATTGAAATAAAATTTGGAACTGCCTTATGGACGATTTGGGACGGAGTTTGGGTCAATATTTGGGACGTGTTTTCTTTTTTTATTTGGGATGGAATGTCGTAATTAAAGTATAAGTTTGGAACAGACTTACGGACGATTTGTAATGTAACTTTTAAATCTGATGATTTTTTGAATGGTTTTTGGGAAGGCGTTTGGGACGGACTTTAGGACGTATTTTTTTTTTTTTATTTGAAACGGAATGTCGTCCCAAATTCTGTCCTTATTTTTAGTTACTCTTTTAAAAAAATTAATTTCCGTTTTTTGTTCTTATATTTTTTATTGGACAAAATTTTACTATATTAAATTTATGATTGAAGACAATATTTTTTCATACGAAACAAATTAAAATTAACCAAAGTAATTTAAATCCAATGTATAGTTCACAATTCTAATTTCAAAACAAAAACATTAAACTTTAAACCCTAACCTAACGGCTAGGACGAATGGTGGTCTATTGGCTGAGGGTCTGGAGCTTCTTCATCTTGTTGTTGTTTGGACTCCTTAGCTGGGGCATCAGCAGCCGGAAGCTAATCAGAGCGCAACATCTAGATCCCCATCTTGTTGAAGAGTATACCCAATATAAGTTTGATTTTCTGAAGCTGTGTTAAGACGGGAGGTTCTGGGGGCGAAGCGGCACTGGATGTCGATGCTCTGTGGTCTTTGGTCCACGAGCGGCGGCATCTAATGTCAATGCCTCGGCCTATACTAAAGACTCAACCCCACTTTCTCCCCCCAGCCGCCTCAGTCTAAGGGTATGACATTGGCAATAGATGAACCACCCTCCTTCAGTGGTGTTGCTGCGAGGCATGCTCCTCGAGCATCTTCTGATATATCTCTTGACAATAAGTAAGATATAGTATGTTAGTAAATAATTAATTTTTTTATTTAAAGGGAAAAAAAAAAAGAAGTGTAGCTTACTGCTACCTCTTCTACTGACGAACCACTCCAGCTGCCATTGACTTAGCAAGAAACAAATATCTCTATTCATTGAGGTGGGCGGCCAAGCTGAGCCTCCTGCACAAATATTCAAAAACAATATCAAAAATTTATTATAGAAAATAATTGAACTTAAAATAGGTCAAATTTGCTTTCTAATTTTCTCTTGTGCTCGCCAATTGAGGAGGACCCCCATTATAGATAGTGTTGGTGGCTGCAGAGTTGGCCAACCGGCAATCGATCGGCCTTGTTCTAGGTTGACTTCTTTTTTTAATTCATCTGTTGCCCAATACCTTAGAAGGTTAACCCAAACATCTTTTGCCATCCAAATGGTTTGCTTATTCGCTTTTCTGGTTTTATTGAAGCTTTTTGTAAGCCATTTGTCGACGTATTGGTCGAAGAAAGGTCCTACCACTTCATTTGGCCAGTCCCACATGTATATGCACTGCAGGACAAGAAGCAAATAAAATTATTAGTATGATATGTATAAGTACAATATAATTTTAGATTGAAATATTAAGAATGGTGAGTACTATATACTTTAAGCTCCTTAAATCAAAAGTTCTTTTAGGAATCAGGGATGTCTTTGTAGGAGGACCATGGGTACGTGTAGTGGTCCAAAACTACTTCGTCGATGTAGAAGTGAAAAGCTCGATCATGTCTGACATTGTTTGTGAGACTTGAATCACTAATATAATATATTAATTTAAGTTATATGTTTTTATAAAAATAAAAAAATGAGAAACTACATACGGTATGTTATCACCATTGATGTACCACGAGCACGTGGAGGTGCTGTAGGTGGCAGTTATGTGAGGATGTGGTGAACTGCGTCGAGTTTACCAACGGGCTTTGTGACGCAGTGGGTACTGAGGAGGGGTTAGATGTGGCACAATTAGGTGTATTGATGCTTTTGGAGCATCGGAGACATCATGGGTAGGTGGTCGAACCACCTGGCCACGCCCACGTCCCGTCCGGGGGAGAGGGTGGAGCAGACCCTTGAAGCATCTGAAAGCTAAAAGACCAATAATAAATATAATCAAGTAATACATATTCACCAAATATATTCAAGCAATTACATCAACAACAAAAGCAAAGTAAATACACACCTCAAGTTAATCCAGTTGAATAATCTCTTCGAGCATCCCATAGAAGTCAATGTCCGTATTCGTGTACGAAGAGCATTTCACACACACCCCATAATTCATAGTTGACTTGCCAATGTTGTGTTCATTCGTTTGGAAATTATACCCATTGACAAAGTAACACGGCCATGCCGTCACAAGTTGGTTAAGGACCCCAATAAAGACTTTTGAAAAGATCATCCTCCATGCTCTACAGTTCGGGTTCCACCGACAATTGAAATTGAAGTAGAAATTAAATTAGACATATAGTAAGAATTTGAACTAGTGGCTTCGAACTATTACTTACACGACGTTTGAACCATGCTTTGAAATCAGTGGTTGCAATTTGATCGATAATTAGGTCATTAGGACAGTACGTTTTGTACAACTCATTCAAGAATGACCTATTGCATAAAGTTAGAAACATTGTATTAATTATGTTACTTTCTTGTCTTGAAATCTTTCCATTCTCATATAACCAAAGACTTACTGGTAATATAGTGCAATGACTTCAGAGTTGCACAATACATACGTCTCCGTTTCATGACGTTCCTAACCAAGTGCGTATCTCTCCGTCGAAGCACCACTTGTACGATCGGGGTGATTGAAAATATCGTTGTAGCACCCTCTAATGGCACTATCACTACATCTCTCCTAAATATCATACTTAAAATAAATTATATTTATACATGTAATTATGCACATAATCCAGTCCCTACGGAGTATATATATACACACGTAATCCCACTATCACCACAAGCACCATGGATTCCATCAATTCAGAACTTCACCCCAGAATGCCCTCAAGACCCCAACCCAAGTTGGCCGACCCTTGTAAGAAACATTATTGATCAGAGCTGCAACCAATGGAAACTGGAACTTCTCAACCAAATGTTCCCTCAGAGTGTTGTCAAGGAAATCAGGAAAATTCAAATTTCGGAATCTCCAGAAACCCCTCAATCGTTGTGGGCTCACTTCAAGTCAGGAAAATTCTCTACCAAAGCGGTATTCCACACTATCCAAAGAATTACAACTCAAGAAGACCCGGATGCAAAAGTACTTGGAAATTTGGAGTCTTGACCTCCAAAATAGACTCAAACTCTTCATTTGGAGAACCTTATTTGACACACTACCAATGAGAGGTAAGCTAAACCAGTTTTTCCAAATTCGAGAACCTAATTGTCCTTTTTGTGATTTTCAGATTGAAATGACACACTACCTCTTCTTTTATTGCCCGTTCTCAAAAAAAGATTTGGTTGCTCTCTAAGTGGCAAGTGAGACTTCACCCCATTTCTCACTTGTCACTTAGAGAATGGTTCCTTGAAATCTCAAGTAAAAATGCAATTTTCTTCCTAGACAACATCCAAGATGAATTCATCACAACCTGGGCCATCACGCTTGAACTCATTTGGAAAGCTCAGAATGACCTCGTCCATGGGAGCGAAGCACAAAACCCAGAACAAGTTGCTCAGAGCGTGCTCAGGAACACACCAAAAACAAATTGTGAATGGCAACCTCCACCAGTGAATTGGATTAAAGTTAACTCCGACATCGCTCTTAAAGATGACAAATGTTTTGCTGCTTTCATTGCTCGAGACCACCAAAGCTTCCTCATTCGAGCTGAAGCAGCTGAATTTTTTGCGAAAGATGCCTCCCTTGCATAACTCAGAGCTATTCGCGTCGCTGCTGAAAAAATCCATGCCAAAAACGAAGAAAGGGTCATCTTTCAGTCGGACCCCACAGAAGCCATTAAATGGATCAAAAGTAAAAGTGAAGATGTGGACCGCGCTGCTATCTTGGACACCCAAGCAATTAGAATGATTTGGGAATACAGACCTTATTGGGATTTTGTACATATCCTCAGACTTTGTAATTCATTTACCCATGGTATCTCCAAGTGGGCCCATGGTGCAACTGGGACGGTTCTGTCCCACCCCCTTTTTTAGCACCAAATATTTTTTGTGATAAGGGTCCATAAACCCTGGAACATCTCGTTTTTTTATTAATGGATATGCTACCAAATCAAAAAAAAAAAAACACATTGACTCATCATCCACAAGATGATATATATACATATAAAATATCACAAAATAAAATTTTTATAATTAGTTCACCACATCACCCATATTTTATTACTTTATGCACCCCAAGAACGTGAGTTCTATTTTTTACTACCAACTAAGGAGAAAACTACATACTGGCCCTACCTGACTAAAATGCAAGGTTTGGACTTAGCCCTAGTGGGTAAAAATCTATACCTGAAAAATGTTAGTAGAGGAATGAGCTTGCAACTCAGTAAGCAGATAACCGGCACTATCTATATATATACATCAAATATAATTCAGACAAGACAAAATGAACAACATATTTAGAATATAGTTAATTTAATCCTAGCATAATCAACTTTATCCATATCATAGGCAACTCATCACAAGACAATCAATTATACTCTTATTTTTCTAATCTGCTTACAGAAGGTGATATAGTGTGCTTCTCCACAAACTCAATCTCACCATTTATAATATAATATTTAAGTGAATCCCCTTGATACGCCATGACAACTCATCAATCTCATTTCGCATCATAGCTCTTTCAATTAGCGTAATAGCTCTTTTCATATTGCATCATTGTTCTTTTTCGTATCGAATCATAGCTCTTTTCATATCACATCATAGCTCTTTTCATTTTATTTTGCCATATAGGCTATTCAACAACATTTAAGGGTATTCATATCACAATTATATTAAATTTTCATCAGTTTCTCACTTCCACACATCACCATTCTTGTAAGGAACTAGTAACGTAAAACCATATATCGACATATTTTTATATTCAGGCACCAACAGCATATCATACAACAATGGAATATTTTAGTGCATTTCTTCATTCCACATTCACAATATAATCATTCAAATTAAATCAACCACCACTCATATATTTCCACTAAATCAGTTTCAGCACGAGTCACATGCTTGTATATAAATAATATCTCAAAGAAATGAACATTATAGATAATACTAATTATTTACTTACCTCGATCGTATAACGCTTTAATTTACTAGCAAATAAGGAGTCGTTCAATCCTCTACTTTACCCCTGAATCCAATAATAAGTTACAATGTATATAATCAATATTTTAAAATATCATAAGTTATAAATCTCAAAAAGCCTCAATATGTGCTTTGCTTTTCACATTCTTTTCAAATCACGTAGGAACCAACACATATAAATAGAAATGAATGATATATACTTTATAAATAAAAAACAGCTAAATGACTTAATTATGGTTATCTCTCAAATGGGTACATCCACCTTTATTGCATGGGTCATCCCACACGTGCCTCATATGGCAGGTGAACAATGAGGTACTACATCAAGTCGAAGAAAGCTGGAGGAAATTTTTCTCAAGATCTCATATGATACAACGACATTTTGTTCTAACTCCTGACCTTTTTGACATCTACTATGGTCAAGCATAGAACTTGAAATAGAATACTTACCTCCGCCAATGCGTTCTACACAAACTCAGGAAGCACCTAATGGAAGGCATTCAGGATCAATTTTTGTATGAAGACGTGACAAACAGAGCACCCCATAATACCCACGGTGCTCCATCCAGATGCCATCCCATAAGAGAACAAATCATTGAAGGTCCACATCAAGGCTGCATGCATCATGAATGCCTTGTTCGTCACACAATCATGCGTCAATACATATCATAATTGAAGCAACTCCTCAATCAACGGCTCTGGGTAAATCAATACGACATTTCAGATTTGACAGACCAGGGATCACCATCGTCAAGAACATGTACTCGGGCTTCATGCACATTTCAGGTGGGAGATTGTATGGTATCAAGATAATTGGTCAACAAGAATATGTGCGCCCATACTAGTCTTGTGGTGCAAAACCCATCGGTGCATAGAGCCTAGCATTACGAGGCTTCACTGCAAAATCAGGATATGACTGATCAAAATGCCTCCACGCCTTAGCATCGGAAGAATGGCACGTAGAACCCTCATCTATTTGATATTAGGCAGGTCGCGTCATGTGCTCAACTATCGTTGGTAAATCATACAACCTCTATAGTTGAAGAGTGAGTGACAAGTACCTAAGGACAACATATGGGGACTTCTTCGTTGGGGGTTTCGATCCCAGGTAAGTTTGTACCTTAGGTCACCATAGAACTTGTTGTACTCCAGCCATATGTCATCTTCCAATACAACATGCAATCATTCTTACATGCATGAATCTTTTCTATGGGCAAACCTAATTCCCGTATCAACTTCTTCATATTGTAGTAATCAGAGGGGATGGTGTGATCGTGAGGTAACAGGTCACTAGCCCACTAGGACGCCTGATCGTAGTATCTCTCGGACATCTACTCATAGCATCTCTTGGACATGTTATTTTTGGCTTTGATGTTAACCAACTAGGCAACCGCCGATAATTGGGATTCATCACATCCATTCTAAAATGGATAATCAATTGCACGTACTACATCAAAAATTGGTCATATAATCTTGACATATCATAGTCATACGAACTAGGATCGGCCTTAGTACCATTGGTAGAAAAAGAACTGCAGATATCCACGGGTTCAGGGTCGGGATACACTGAGAAAAAATGGACCCAACATCATCATAAACCATCATGTGGTCCCAATTCATCTGCTCAAAATCACCCCATTGCATCGCATGTTAGGAATCTCCACAAAAACTAGTGCAGGGATCATCATAATACTCTATCACTTGAGCCTTGCGATGAACAGTCTAATTGTAGTATCCCTCCATAAATCCTTTCATATATATGTCGAACATAACATCATCCTTCATTTTAATAACATGATTCCTACATTTATGAGACAGGCACCTAATTTTGTCTCCGTTCATATAAGTTTATTGATCCTTAGCCCAATTTATAAATTCTCGAACACCATCCTCAAACTCCTGCCAAATTAAAAAATTTTCTGGCAAGTAATTCTCATACATCTCTCCTCAATTATCTTAACATATTTAACTAATTAAATAAAAATACAATTAATATGCATTAATTACAAACACCTCAAAAATTACATATATATATATATATATATATAATATATATAATTAATGGGTAAAATCCATATTTCCCCCATGTGATACCCCAAATGTTCAAATAAGCCCCTGTGATAAAAAAAATACCATATACCCCCCTGTAAAATTTAAAAAGGTGCATATTACCTTCCTGTAAAATTCATGTTCCCAAAATTGCCACTAAATATTAAATTATCAAACCACCCCTGTATTTAAATTATACATATTTTAAAAATATAATATAAGAAAATATAATTTAGTTATATGTATATATATATAAAAAAAACCTAAAATAATTAAAACGGAAAAATGGAGATTACTCACCTACGGACGAGAGATTGGAGGTGGGTAGGGTGTCAAAATGATCATTGTCGGAAGGGCTTTCCAACGGTGTAAAGCACACGTCGAGAGGTCATCGGATGTCGGAGAAAAAAGCGATAGAAAATTGGGGGCACGGGTTAGGGGCCAATATGCACTTTTTTAAATTTTACAGGGGGTTATATGATATTTTTTTATCACAGGGGCTTATTTGAACATTTGGGATATCATAGGGGGTAATATGTATTTTACCCTATAATTAACTTCCGTATTGATAATACTTAATATACTAAAAACAAGAACATCATAATTAAACAGCTACATTATTTAAAACCTGGATTAATGGTGCACCTTCTTCACCTCAATTTTGCATAACAGAATGATTGATTGCAAATACTGACCTTGCAAAATAGATGTTTTTTTATATGCTTAATTACATAAAAATGAAGGTTGATATTCAACTTTAGAGCTTGAACAGTGTAATAATAAGAAGGAATGTAACTGAATGTAAACACAATGGGATGGAGTACAAGACTTTATAAACAATTTTGGGATGGCTTTTGGGACTACTTTTGGCAAAGAATTTGGCACGCAAAAATACCTGTTATAATATAGCCGTTAGAGGTTTTGAACCGAGTTTGGGACAAAAAAAAGTGGTCATTAGAATTTAGTCGTTGAGATTGTCGGACGGAATTAGGGATGGCATGTTGGGACGTCATTTTGGAGAACACTCCGTTAGAAAATTGGACATCTTCAGGTCGATCCAAATGTCGACCCTAATAGCATCCGAAATGTGAATGTCGGCCCTAATGACGTCCCAAATGTGGGACGGATTTGCCGTCGTCACAAATGTTATCCCAAACTATTACCTACTAAACTCTTGGAACAATATTTGGGCCGCTTTCAGACGGTTACTATTTTTTGTCCTTTTTTGAACGGAAATTGGGACAACCTAGTTATTTAGAACGGTGAGTACTAAAGCGAGACGTTTTGTCCCAAATTCATTTGAAGTCGTCCCAAACCGTCTCAATTAGGAATGGATATTGGGGCATATACGAGCCATCCTGAAATTTCGTCCCAATAAATTTTTTTTTTTTTTTTTTTTTGTAGTGAAAAATTGGTTCGTAACTATTTTAATAAGATGAACCTATAAATAAGAAAAATAGTTTTTATTAGTAGCTTATAAGCTCCTTCAACAATATTGATTTGTGTTTCCAATTCAAGTTTTAACAGACTTCTTTAATTTTGATTGTTATATACTAGTAAGTTAAGCACATCTGATATATGTGCATAATTTAAAAAAATATATTTTTTTAAAATATATTATTTGCTTTTATAAAAGTTAAAAATTATCTAAAATATATGCATAATATATATGAGTGGAAAAGTTAAAAATAATTATTTAATTTAAAAAATAAAAAATTAACATACTAATAAATTAAATTCACCAATAGCTCTTCAATTATATATAACTAGTTGAATGTGGTACATTCAATGAATGTGCACAAATTAAATATTATTGAATAATTTTTTACTATAGAAAAATTGATAATACAAAAATGATTATGATAAAAATAAATAAATAATTTTGAAAGAATATTTGGAGTAGGAGAAAGAGAGAGAGAAAAAATAATTAAAAATAAATAACTATTTAAAATTAAATAATTAGAAATGTCGAAATTAGTGGGTGAAGAAAAAAAAAAGACCAAAAATAAGGGAGACACCAAAAAGATGCTCTCCCTTATTTTATAAGTATAGATATAATATAAATTATTTATTATTATATAGTTTCATAATTTTATTTATTCAAATAATTTTTTAGAACTTGTTTCAAAACTAAAATCTAACATCTCATAAATTTTAAAAATATTTTATAAATGATAAGGATAATTACATTTACACTCCATGATTTATGTTCGGTTTACACAAATCACCAACTCCCCATTGCATCTATATATTTTATATTAAGGGAGAGCACTTAATTGGTGTCTCCCATTTTTTGATCTGTCAATTTATGTATTAATTAATTAATTAACTAATTTATTCATTTATTTATTTATTAACTAATTAATTTACTAACCACCCACTACCCACTCCTCTAAACCTCAAATCACTCTTTCAATTAAGTGCCTGCATCTTTGTTTAATTGGTGTCTAATTATTTTATGATCTTTTATTTTTTATTTGTTTAAAAAAATCAACAATTTCTTTTGTTTTTTTTTTAACGTCTAATTATTTTTCTCGCTCAACTTTCTGTTTTTTATTTCTTCCACCATTTTCTCTAAATAATTACCTACAACTCTATTTTTCATATTTTTTATTTATTTAACTAAAATAAATATTTTAAAAGAGTCAGAATTATTATATTATTATATTTTAAATTAATTGCACACACATGTATGGGTGCCACACACACTAGTAATTATAAAAATCACCCATGACAACTAAAAAGCAGGAGTAGGTTTGTGTAATGATCGATGTTGACTCTTTTTTAGAGTGTATGTATAACTTTCTTAAAGCATGGGTGGTTTGTTACTACAAGGAATATAATATATAACCATGGCAAATTACTATAATTAAAAATAAATCACCATAGCAAATACATTAACTACGGTCATACAACGGTTGTTGGCCATGGTTTTTGCGAGCAAAATTTCTTTTTTTTTTTTTTTTGTTTACGGTGAAAAAGTTAATTTTGTGCATCAATTTTATTGATCATGGTTAATAATAATTATATTTACCATGATTTTTAGACATAATCATTAATATTGTGGCCAATAATAATTCTTTATTTAGTATATATAGATGATGTTGACGTTTCTAATATATATATATATATATAATTATAAAAAAAATAAGAATAAATCCCCATAAATCAAAAGTATACATTCCATTATCCCCAACTTATACAAACTTACAAAAATATTTGAAATAAATTCAGCCATTTAAAAAATAAAATCTCCACAATGTCATTATCCATGGAATTTAATATAGTTTCATGCACCAAAAAAAGATACAAGAACATTATTATTAAATGCATATATATATATATATATCCACGGAATAATTGACTTTACAGGGAGCCCATTGCTTGTGAGTTGTGACTAGCATTTCATTTTCAGCCAGTCGTCCCCCTGATTTTTCAAGATATGATACTTCTTTATTCATATCTTTCTTGAAATTATTGAATTTTCTTTCCCCAATCATTCACTGTCCTAACATAAACAAGTTAAACCTCTGTGTGCTACATAGTTGGTCCTTATTTTCCTGTTGAAGGAATATCACTCGTGAAAATCGACATCACGACACACATATCCTCTTAAACAATTTTATTTTTCTTCCAGAATTTTAATCCTGTCAAACAAGTTTTAAAATATAACATCATGGGAGACAAGACCCACCCATGTTGTTTTCAGAAAATTCTATCATTTATTTTTTTTTATATAAATATATTTTTCACGTTTTTCTCATGAATTATTAATTGTTCTCGTCATTATTTTCCTGTATTAATTTAAATATATATATTTGTCGGAAATATTTATAACCATTCAATGATATGGTCTAAAGAACGCTTCCAGCTTTTATCTCTGTGCACCTTTCATAATTCTTGATAATTTTCCGACGAAATGGAACTATTCCAGGACCGACTAGGGTCCTGATCATAGTCGTCAGTGCTGCTCTATCGCTGTTTATGCAACTTGCTGACAGTGATGTCTGCTTGAACCCTTTTCTCCATGGACTTAATTCCTCGCTCGTTAGCTACGCAAAGGAGTTGGCTAACGAGCCGGAGACGGTGGAGTGGATGGTGAACATAAGAAGAGAAATTCACAAGAACCCTGAACTTGCCTTTGAGGAGTTCGACACGAGCTCTCTCATCCGGCTTGAATTGGATAAAATGGGGATCGAGTATCGTTGGCCGGTGGCGCGTACCGGTGTCGTGGCCACCGTCGGCTCCGGCTCTCCTCCGTTTGTAGCTCTGAGAGCGGATATGGATGCTCTGCCTATTCAGGTTAGTTTTGCACTATTTGTTTATCTTTCCAACATGAGGATATTGGGGTTTTTGTTTCTAGTTTCTTCTCTTTCTTTAAGGTTGGAAGTATCCTTTTCTGTTTGATTAATTTCAGGTGGTCCTAGTTTCTTTTTCTGTTCTTCGTTATCCAAAGGCTATCATTACTGCATGGACCACTAAAAGAAAATAACTCAATAGCTACAAAAAAATTTAATATTAAAATTAGTATCGAGCTTTTTTTATAATCTACACTACTTACATTGTAAATAATTCATTGCTAAATTCGTTAGCAAGTAAATTCTCATTACTAAATATTACAAGTAAATTCTTGTATTAAATAATATAATTTAGTAACAAAAATTTTATTAGTTAATTATCTCGACGATAAAATTTTTTTATTGCTATCAAGCTCTGCCTTTTTTTTTTTTGGGACTATGTTCAACTGTAATGGAGTAGACTAATCATGATTAGATTTCTATTTATGGAAACTTCAGTTAATTGACTTTCCTTAATTTTTCTAAATTTTAATTTTCTGACCCATCTCCTATTCCATTTTATATACACGCAGCATGTGTAAAAAAAATTGAATAAATTAATCACTTAATAGGATTTAATGTAATTAATATTTCGTAATATTACAAATGAGCAAATTATAATAACAATTTATTCCGTTATAATTTTTAAGATGCTTCAATTTCTGCAAATAAACTTCAAAACAATCTAAAGAAAAAATGATTTCACTTTCACTAGGAGTTGAGAGAATGGAACACAAGCCGAGTAGATGGCAAAATGCACGCCTGCGGCCACGATGCACACATGGCAATGCTTCTAGGTGCTGCAAGGATACTGCAAAAACTCCGCAACTACCTGCAGGTTTGAACAAGAATTTTCCTTAAATGATATGTTTCATTGTAGCACGAAAAACATATTAGGTATACGTGATCAGATATTCTCAAAATTTTCGCGTAGGGAACTGTTATCCTAATATTCCAACCAGCTGAGGAAAATGGAGAAGGAGCGAAAGATATAGTGAGAGAGGGCGTTCTTGATAATGTTAGCGCGATATTTGGACTACACACCGTCTATAGGTACCCGTCGGGCACAGTTGCATCGCGGCCAGGACGATTTCTGGCCGGTTGTGGGAGCTTTAAGGCGGTGATCAGGGGAAGGGGAGGGCACGCAGCGGCACCACAAGGTTCCGTTGATCCGATTTTGGCTGCTTCGGCTTCTATTATTAGCTTACAACATATTGTCTCCAGGGAGACTGACCCTTTAGATTCTCAGGTAGTTTAATTTGAACAAGATGTTCATAATGCATTTGGTGCTTCTGGGGTGACTAGACTTGGCCCTTGGGTACTATTTCAGGTGGTCTCTGTGACTATAGTTCAAGGCGGAGGAGAGTTAAATGGCATTCCTGAATCAGCTACTATTGCTGGTACTTTCAGGGCGTTTGGGCGGACGAGCTTCTATGCGCTAAGGAGAAGAATAGGCGAGGTAACGAGTTTTAGTTAAAACGAATATGAGAAGAATTTGAGGCCAGCTCAAAGCTATATTGAATAGAACATTATGTTCAAACTTGATTCGTTATATACTTTTAACGGGCACAGTTTGATTTATTTTTCAATCCTATCGACAGGTGATAAAAGGGCAAGCGGTTGTGCACCGTTGCTCGGCCCACGTTGAGTTCGATGGCAAAGAGCATCCAACGCTTCCCCCTACCATAAATGATGAAGAAATATATCAACATGTGCAAAGAGTGACAAGAATGGTAGTAGGAGATGAAAAGACAAAAATAGCCCCAATATTCATGGGGAGTGAAGATTTTGCAGTATATTTAGAAAGGGTACCAGGGTCATTCTTGCTTTTGGGAGTAAGAAATGAAGAGGTTGGATCAGTGTACCCTCCTCACAGTCCTTACTATACTGTTGATGAGGAAGTGTTTCCCATTGGAGCAACAATTCATGCTATTTTTGCATTTTCTTATCTATTAAATCTCACTCATCACTGCCAATTATTATGGTGAGATTTTTTGCTTTATTACAGTTTTAATTTGTATTAAATGTTGCTTCAATATATACTCTTTTATCTTTTCAAACTTTTATTGTTAATTAAGTTTCATCTTTATATTTATTCTAGAAAATCTATACTAATATCTATATTTATCTATACTATCTAAAAAAAAAAATGTCATTTTCACTCACAAACAGCGGTTACTTACACCACCGCACCAATTTTTTGTAAAGTCAAAAATGCCCTTAAACTAATAAACTAATAATACAACTAACTTATTCAAGTTTTTAAATTTTATTTAACTATTATTTTTTCTTTTCTTTCTTTCTTTTTTTTTAAATTTAATATATCAATTTATATTTTAAAATATAAAAAATTATTTATTATATGCACGCAGGGATGACGTGTCACAATCGCTAGTACTACATAAAAAAAAAGGCATTTTTCCTCTCACAAATAGCGGTTATGACACCGCAATACCAATTTTATTGTTACGCCAATAATACCCTTAAGTTGGCTTTCTTTTTGTTGCTTTCTTTCTTTCTTTCTTTATTGTACTTTTATATTTTTAAAAGATATCTAAATATAATTTAATTATATATTTTAAAATATAAAAAAAAATTGTTTATTATATACACACAAACAATCGTGTTATGCTTATTAAGTATATTTATTTGGTTAGTGAGGGTTTAGGTATTGCAACTTTTGTGTCACTTTTTTGGATTCTTCATTAATTGCAACATAACTAAGTGACACTTTTGGATTGATTATTAATTGAACAGTGCAAGTTGGATGTAGCTGCTAGATTCTGCTTTGGCTGCTGGAAAAGAAATTCTGTGTCCTATTCTTTTCTTTCTTTTTGTCTTAAATAAGGATAGTGGGATGTTAGCATACATACACGAATCTTAATTAGAGAAATCATTGCACTGCCCACTTTGAGTAACTTGCACAACATCAGCGCCAAAAATTAAAGGATAATCACACTGTCTTTCTTTAAAATTTGATATAATTTCATATAAATTTCAGTGATTTAAAAATTTACATCTAGTATCCTACTATTTATTTCCATCTAACAAGTAAGTCGTCTTTTGTTAGTCAAAATTCACCGAATCTGCTGATATTAACAAAATAAAATTGAAAAAAAAAATATTTACTCTCGATTGACTTATTACTCATTTCTAAGGATTAAATTTTTTATGACTGAATTATCTTCATTTGTCTTCACGAATTAATGTATGTCACAGGTATATCTTCATTGTTATAAGGATAGTTTAGTTCGAAAAACTTATTTGATCAGTTTCAAGTCAATTAAGGTAAGTATCAATTTTCGTTCAGTTTTTTCGTTAATGTCAACACATTCAGTTAATTTTAACCAACGAGAGGACTTATTTGTTAGATGAAACCAAACCTTATAAGTACTAAATATAATTTTTATATTACGAAATATTTATGTATAATTATACCAAACTTCAGGACTGAAAGTTTAATTATCCCCAAATTAAATCATAGAATACATCAAAATGTTCGAGAGTTTTTGTTGTTCGAAAATGTTGGTACAACTATTTATCACATTCTCTGCGAATTTATTATAATATTTATTTCTTGGGTAAAATACATATTACCCCCTGTAATACACCAAATATTTAAATAAGCTTTTGTGATAAAAAAAATTACCATATAACTCCTTGTCAAATTTAAAAAGGTGCATATTGGCCCCTTACCCGTGCCCCCATTTTCTATCTCTTTTTTCTTCAACATCCAACGACATCTCAATGTGTGCTTTCCGCTGTTGGAAAGCTCGTCCGACAACGATCACTTTGACACCCCACCCACCGCCAATCTCTCATCCGTCGGCGAGTTATCTCCATTTTTTCATTTTATATTTTTTAGGTTATATTTATATATATTATATATATATATATATATATATACACACACATATAACTAAATTATATTTTCTTATATTATATTTAGAATATGTATAATTTAAATACAAGGGTAATTTGATCATTTAGGGGCAAAATATATATATTCAGTCGTAATTTTGGGCGCATGAAATTTTATAGGGGATAATATGCACATTTTTAAACTTTACAAGGGATTATATAGTATTTTTTATCATAGGGGCTTATTTGAATATTTGGTATATCACAGAGGGCTAATATGGATTTTACCCTTTATTTCTTGTTTAACATAATTTTATTATAATATCAATTTATCGCAATATGATTTTATTAATCATATTAAGATATTTTTTTGATATACTTATGTAATAATTGTTTCTATCGAGGAAAAAAAATTTACAAAGTTGAGATTTTATACTATAATTATAAGATTATGGGTTTAAATCTCATTCATGCATAGGTTTGTTATTCTATATCACATTAGAAAAAAGTTTGATTTTCCGTTATCGTTAATTATTATAGACAAAGAAGAAAATTGTGATAAATATAAATCAACCACGACTTCGTTATAGCTATTAGCTATTGTTTTGCAAGTGTAGCCAAAAATTTAGCTACGACTAAAATCATGGCAAATATTTTGGTTATGGTTAAAAATTCTAGCGGCTATTAAGTAAACGTGGTAAAAAATTAAATTTTTACTTTTGTTTTATTTAACTGTGGTTAATAGTATTAATTTATCATTATTTTTAAACCTTAGTCATTTATCATGTAGAGAAAACTGAATTTTTTTTGTCACTAAGTAGTTATTCTTCTGAAATAAGAGCAATGAACTATTGTTAATTGAAATAAATTGATTACAATCATTTATGTTGAATATTAATATCTAACAAAAATCATTACAACAATCATACTCTAATCAATAATATCAAATAAACTAAATCTAACCAGCACTGTCCAATATCAATATTTAACAAAGATCAATACAACAATCATACTGTAATCAATAATATCAAAAAAAAAATCTAACCAACACTTATTATGCAGTAAAAACAACATCACACGCATCAAGTTAATTATAAATATTTATATCATTATATGTTAATTATTACAATTGTCAATAATTAGGTTATGATATAATTTTATTCGACACAATTTTGGTAAAAAAAAAAAACAAAAACAAATACTAATAACCAGACATAAATCAAATTCAGTTTTGGCTTGTCACAGACGACACCAACATGCATTCATTTAATCAAAACCCATGTGAGGGGAAAATGCGAAAAGCCAAACAATTTATGCGTATGGCTTAAGCTTAACTGGCGGTTGTCCCGATGATGGCGCCGCCGACAGTTAGTTGGCCGATTTCAGTTTTTTATTTTAGCAATAAATATATATATTTTTTTTTTTAAATTTAGTGTAATTATATATAAATTTTTTTTTAGTTTAGAAATTACATCTAACACTCTTTAAGTTTATTTCTGTCTAATAAATAAGTCTCTATTAGCTAAAATTTTTGATATTAACAGAAAAAAATTAGAAAAAAATAAAAAATCTATATTAATCCCTAATTGACATATTATCGACTTATTGTAGTTTAAATATATATTTTTATAATCAAATTACCCTCACACGTCTTAACACGTTAATACATACGATATATATCTTCATCGTTATAAGGGTAGTTTAATCCGAAAAAATTATTTGACCTGCAATAAGTTAGTAATAAGTCAATCAAGTATATCAATTTTAATTCAATTTTTTGTTAATTTCAAAAAATCAGTGAATTTTGACTAATATAGAGACTTATCTGTTAGACAAAAGCAAATTTTAGGGGTACTAGATGTAATTTTCTAAATTAAAAAAAAAATATATGTAATTACATCAAATTCTAAAGGAGAAAAGTGTAGTTATCCCTTTATTTTGAGTAAAGGTTTAAATTAAAGACAGAGGCCGTTTGCTGTGTTGGTGGAAATTTGTGCAAGTTGTTACATCACAATGTTTTGGTGCACATGTTTAATTCCATTTTTTTTTTTGTAAATTAGCGGTACATCGTTTCTATGTATATATAATAAATAATTTTTTACGTTTTAAAAATATATATATATATATATTATAAGAGCAAAATTTGCAAACCAACCTTACATTAGAAAAAAATAAAAACTAATTTATCATATATATAATTTGAAAGTTTGAATAAGTTACTTATCTTATCTTAGTAGATAAAGATATTTTTTACTTCATAAAAAATCAGTGCGGTGGTGTCATTGACCTTCATTTATGAGTATGAAAATTCTTTTTTCTTTTTATACTAGTCGTGGTGGCACGCCGTTCCTGCGTGCATATAATCAATAATTTTTATATTTTAGTCTCGTGAACTTTTAGTCTCGTGATTAATGAACTTTTAGCAATTAATAAACTTTTAGTCTCGTGATTAATGAACTTTTAGTCTCGTGATTAAGGTTAAAATTAAGGTTTTGCAAATAAGTTTGACGTTAGGGTTCGAGTCTCATCGGACGTGTGAATATATATTTTATTTTATGTAAGTGTTTGTCTCACTTTATGAGAATTAAATCGCGTAGTTGTTTTATTAGTCATATTGATATATTAGTTGAATCGATATAATACTAAAAAGTTCTAAATAATGGTTGTGTCGGACAGACGATCCGCAATGCCATTGACCTATCTATAGCACAGAGAAAGATATACTGTCTCAGTCAAGTTTCTCCTCCACCGGAGGATTTGCCTTCCTATCAACTGAAGAAACGAGTGACTTGGAATAAGGTGTTTAACGTTTGAGTATGTTTGGCTGGGTAAAAAGTTGGAGTATAAGAGGGGGAAATTAATTAAAAAATGTATAAAAAAAACAATTGCACAATTGGAGTGAAAACCCAAGTTTTTAAAAAACTAGGCAGCACCGTTGCTGCAATTTTTTTTGAAAAAAATTAATAGGCCCAAATTTTTTTGCAGCACCGCGGTGAGAAATCGCGGTGCTGCAAAAATCTATTAAAAAAATTTCAATTTATTAAATTTAATATATAATAATAAATTTAATAATTTTATTAATATTGTGTATAAAAGTTTAATAATGCAATATTATATCATTATTAATATCGTGTACAAAAAAGTAACAATAATTATATTGTATGATTTTAGTAAAATAATGATACCAAACAAATTTTTTTAAAAATAATTATTATTGGGATGTATTTTTATACTAAAAACTATTTTAATTTAATAATAAATTGTAATATTTTTATTAATATTCTATATAATATTGTCTGTTCATTAATATTGTGTACAAAAATTGACAATAATTATAATGTGAGAAAGTCTCACATTATAATTAGGGATAATTACACTTTCCTCTCCTTTGATGTAATTACATATAGACCCTCTATGATTTAAAAAATTACATCTAGCACCCCTAAAGTTTGTTTTCTTCTAACAAATAAGTCTCTCTGTCAATCAAAATTCACCGATTTTTATGATCCTGGACACATTTCTCACTCTCTAGACGTCTTCCTCATTTCTCTTACACATTTCTTACTCTCTAAACACTCTCTAAGCATTCTACAAACACATTATCAAGTGTTCTTACATTCTTTACGCATATTAGTTATCATATCTCAATTTTCAATCGCATTATTTACTCTATACCTTTATTTAAGTTCAAATCCAGCATTAACTTGCGCGTCGAAGTGCTAACCTCTTTTTTGCAGGTTCCCCCTTCAGGATTTGCATTCGCATCGGCCCAAATTTTGAACGACAGTCTATATCCTTTGAACCCGTGCGTTTTTTGGACGCATCACCTTATAATTATTGTCAATTTTTGTACATAATATTAATGAACAAACAATATTACTTTTCTTAATTTTTTATATAGAGTATTAATAAAAAGATTATAATTCATTATTAAATTAAAATATTCTTAAGATAAAAATACATCCTAATAATAATTATTTTTAAAAAAATTTGCTTGGTTACATTATTTTACTAAAATCATACAATATAATTATTGTTAATTTTTTTTACACAATATTAATAATAATACAATATTACATTGTTAATTTTTTATACACAATATTAATAAAAATATTAAATTTATTATTATATATTAAATTTATTTTTTTTTAAATCGCGGTGCTGCAAAAAAATTTGGGCCAATTTATATATATATTTTTTTAAAAACTTGCAGCACCGCGTTTACTGAACGTGGTGCTGCCTATTTTTTTAAAATTTTGAATTTCACTCCATTTGTGTAATTTTTATTTTTTATATTTTTTAATTAATTTTCCCGTATAAGGGAGGTAAAAAGTAAAAAAGAATATGTAAGAGATAATTTGGTGTTTGGTTAGTTAAATATATGGAGGAGAAGTAAAACTTGATGTACAATATGGAATCGCTCTGGAGTCCAATTTTGTTTCCATTTGAAATTAGACAGAAAGGTAAAAGAATAAAGCCAAAAAGATTAAAAAGTATATATTTTATGTTTATTTATGATATTGCACATATATGTGTATATAACATTTCTCTCGGGTTGTTTTCTCCTTCCCGCTGATCGTACCACACATAATCACCAGAAACAAGATAACAAGATCGTTGAAAAACTATTATATCAAAGTCAATGATGAATATTCTTATTAATATTGTTTGATAAATATTTTAAATATTATTTTTTGAATTGTTTATATACTAAAATTATATTAGTATAATTTTAATTTATTTATTTTCTAATACAAAAATGAAGAGAACAGTAAAATTACAAAAAAAAATGTCTTTTCTTCTCAATCTGTTTTTCTCTTACCAATGAAAGTATTTTAGATTTATTCATCTTCCAATAATACCAAACTATTTGAAAAAAAACTATTATTAATACCCTGTCCCTCCCCTTCACATTCTTTTTTATCTCACTTGAATCAAATAAACCCTTTATATTTCGTCTATTTAATGTTCATTCTATCGATTAACTAAAATTTTAGAAATTATTTATAAATTACATTACACAGACTAATTGGACGTAAATAATTATGTGTAGAAAGATATAACCGCTTAGCTAGGAATAACGACTACCGGTCTTTGAGTTTTGGAAACATTATTTTCAACTTTTGGCTTCATAAAAATATTTTTAAAGTGTTTGGGATGTCAACTTTATCTTTTAAAACTGTTAAAAAATTATTTTTAAGCCAAAAGCTAAAAGCACCTTGAGAGGTGCTTGTAGCTGCTTTGTTTTTTTGTTAAATAAATTTAATTTTCTTGTAGACTACTTTACTATCATAATAATGATCTTAATTCAAATTTATTATTTTTAATTTATTTTTTAAATTGCACATCTAAAATTGATATAGAATTTTTAAACAGTTTGAATAATTTAAGACTAATAGAATTTACACTTTCACATATTTAATATTAAAAAAATGTATAATATTTATTTGCTATATTATCTCTATATCATACAAAAATATAAATTAAATTGCTAGAATTATTTAATAAAATTATTTTTTTACAATCACACAAATTTAATTATTATATATGAATTAATAATTGTATTACTTATTGAGAGCATTATTAATTCAACATTCAGTCTTCTGTTAGTATTCAATATTTTAATAGCATACATGACAAATATTTTTACATAAAAAGTTACATATGATATACACTAATTGAAATAAAATAATTAATTTTGAGAAAAAAATAATTATTATCAACAAAATATAAGTGTAAATATAAAGTAAAAATAGTATCTTTTAAGACATGAGGATAAAATAGTCTTTAATCAATTAAATTTATTTTAGAAATATTTTTATCTATTTTTTACTTTTTGTTTACAAACATTATCCAATTTACTTTATCTACTTTTTACTTTCTTTACCAACACTATCCACTTTTAATTTTTCTACAACTTTCAATTTTTTTTTTACAAAAATCACTTATCTAAAAACTAGAAGTTTTTGCAAATATTCCCTTAAGAGTCGGATGCAAAATTTCATAGTTAGGAAAATGAATAATTATATTTACACCTCTGATATATTTTCTAAATGCTGAAGCACATTTAGAAATGTTGTCAAGAAATAGAACAGCCCATGGCCCAATATTATTGGGCCACAACTCAAAGCTTATTTAACATTTCCTTCAGCCCAAACCCAATTTTATTGAAAATATCAGTCTTATTTATTGTGCATCTCGTTTTATATTTCATTTTGTGGAGAATTACAATGACATTTTGCTAACATAATTTTGTGGTCCTTTGAATCTTCTATAGTTTTTTTCATGTAACTAAGACTATAGTACTTGATGTAATGACATTTTCCGACATATTTATAATTTTATCCCATTTTTAATTAAATATTTCATTTATTATAATTTAAATTTCGTTAGATTTAACTGTTGCGGAGTTTAATGAAATGAGTGTGACTTTTAAAGTGCATTTGAAAAACTAACCGTTGTAATATGTCGTTCCTGCGTGCACATAATAAATAATTTTTCACGCTTTAAAATATTTGTGAATAAGAGCGAAATATACAAATCACTACATTATATTAAAAAATATAAAAAAAAGAAATTAATTTATTAGTTAAATATAATTTGAAAAATTAAATAACGTAGCTATCTTATTAATTGAAAGGCATTTTTGACTTTACAAAAAATTAGTGCAACCGTGTCATTAATTACTGTTTGTGAGTATGAAACCCCTTTCTTTCTATATTTATATCTATACTATTATAAAAGAAACCCTTCGAGCGTACCAACTTTGGAATGTCTAAAATTACCCTTCCATTCATTTTATTCTTTAAAATAAAATTGTCCATAAAAGTAATTTCAATATTATATAAATAATTTTATAATTATAATTTTTTTCCCTCACCACTAATCTCCACCATTATCTCTCAAATCTCTCCTCCACGATTATTTTCTCCCAAAATCTCTCTTTTCACAAACTTCCTTCGCTCTCCTTTCAATTGAGCATATATGATTGAATGCTAACTGATCCAAAATTTTACATATTTTTCATAACTATCCACATTAAACAATAATGAAGTTGTTTTTTTTTTTTTTTTTGTATTTTCTTAGGTAAATTTTTTCTTTATGTTGTGGGTTACTTATTAACCTTATATAATTATATTTCACGTGCAATTTTGAATATTTTTTACATGAAGCCATGCTACATTAATTGTCCTAGACGAATTTTAATTGAAAAATATATGAATATGAAAAACATGTGTATTAAAATTCAAAAAAATAACTTTATTTTGTTTATAATTGAAATAGATTTTTATTTAATTTTTTAGCTTGAGGGTACCGCGCGGCAATGGCTAGTTATTATAAAAGAAAACCCATTTGGCGTACCAACTTTAAAATGCTCAAATTTATCCTTAATTCACTTTTTCCTTTAAAAGAGAAATTGGTTAGAATAGTAATTTTAATTTTTTAATATTTTCACAATTACATTTTTTTTTCTCTCTCCCACTACTCTATTATTTCTCTCACATCAAACTTCTCCATATTTCTTTTTCTTATAATTTATTTTTATTTTTATTAAATTGATAATTATAATATATTTTTTCTCTATTACCTCACACTTATAGTCTTTAACATAAATTTTTTTCTCACTTTCAAGTCATGATTGTTGTTTTTATGAAAAAAATATTCTTTTAATCTCATATTATTTCTTATTATGTTTGCGGAAACCGTGTGCAGCTGGTTAGTATAAAAGATTAGGGACTCAACTGACTGCCAACAAAAACAGAGATGCGGAACTATATATTTTTACTAGTAGAAGTTGACACCAAGTTTTGGGCTTCGTGATTATCATCTTAGGTGGGCTTCAATATATTAAGCCCATTTATTAAAATGGTGCTCATGAGTTGTAAATAGGGAAGGCCCGATATTATTGGGCCACAACAAGAAGCCTATTAGCCCAAACCAAATTACAGGTATCATTCTTCAATCCACCATCATCATCTTCGCGAATCGCCGTTTCTATTCTATCCCTTTCTCTCTGCAGTAGTAGTACTCTACTCTCATCCTCCGTTGGCTACACCCACCAACAGTATATAGATACAACGACTGTACATACACCCTAATGGTGTCTACTTCAACGCTTTCTCTGTGTTCTCATCCTAAGGTACGCAGATATCTGAAAGCTCAATCGTTTTTTGTTTTTTGATTCGTATTGAGTTTTTGTTTTTTGTTTGGTGTGTCAGATTAATTTCGGATTTCAGAACAAACAGAGAAACGAACTATGGACAATGAGCTCCACGATAAGGAGTTCGTTGTACCGCAGTTCGCCGGGTAAAATCTCCACTTTTACTCCGGTTAGGATCATTTTGAGGTCCTCGCATTTGAAAAAGTCCAATATTAGAGCCGCGGCCTCGGGTTCTGGCGGCCGCAGTTCGAGTCGCGGAGCTAGTTCTCGCAGAGTTTACAAGCAGGCTCAAGCTCAAGCTCCCGTTGCTCCAGTCAAAGAAATTGCTTCATTTGTACTCCCTGCGGGCGCATTTGTTGTTGTGACTTTCGGTATGCATTTTCCCAGTTATATGTGTTCTCTCTTGTGTGTTCATTAGGTGTTGTTATCATGGATAATGTGGTTTCTTTGTCATATTGGATTCCGTGATTGGCTTTCTGGTTTCTTCAGGGGATGAATCTTCAATTTCATGTTGGATATGGAATTATGAGACGTGTAGGTGTCGGGGTTTTGTTAGCAATTTCTTGTATTTGTTGTTTTAGGATGTAACAGCTTGAATTCAACAGGTTATGTGTAGTTTAAGTTATAAATTGATATGTGTTCTGCTTCAGGTTATTCAGAATTTACAAGAACCTGTTTAGATATCTTGCGAGATTGGTTGATACAGTCGCAGCTACTCTTATTGTAGTCCGAAGTAAACTTTAGAAAGAATTCATGATATGATAGTTATCTTTTATCAATGAATTTCTAGGACAGGAGGATGATGTACATGTTTCTGCTTATGATTTAAGATCATAGATTGCGATCTAGATTCCATTCTTTAATTAATATAATAGGCAGTATCTCTAGTTACTGGCCGAGCTGTTAGCTTGTTGCAGTTGTCCGGCTGGTATTTTTGCTTCATTTCTATCTGAATGCATAAAATTCCATCCAGCTTAATTTGGGAATTGGTAAGGACAACCTTAAGACAAGTTATGTCGATTCAGCTTTATTTTTATCATGGAATGTTTAGGTTAAGGTAAAAGAAGAGTTGACAATTTGTTCTGTCTCCTTTGTGTTAGCATCTTAGAAACGTTTTCATATGAAGTGGAATATATTTGATTAGGGAAGGAATTTAAGGATTGATTTTGCGAATTCTCTCCCAGAATCATCATTGGGCACTAACTGCTCTTGTCATTTCCTTATAATTGACAGATGAGAAAAAAGAAAGTTCCTCGTCTTTCTTTCCTTTTTTTTCACATATATGGATCCATCTGTGTACTGTAAAGAGAAGCAAATTCTCAATTGGTAACTAATCTACACCTTCCAGCTGACAGTTTTATGGAAATTGGTGGAGAAAATCCTTCTACCAAAACCTTCCAAGTCTGTAGCTGAAGAGAATAAACCTGCGCAGGGAGTAAAATGGTCCTTTGCCCCTGGGACAAATTTGTTATCATCCTTCGGGGCAAAGATTGAAAGGGAATCCAAACTGAGGCTGAATGATTTTGCTAAAGAGCTTAGGTCATTCCAAAGTGTTGACATGTCAGGTAATTGTAAATTTTATTGCTTTTTCAGTTTTGTTGTTAACTTTTCTATTTTATATTATATATATGGCGTTTTGTTCCCTTCTCATCTGTATGTCCTAGATAGAATCACCTCATTTCTCTGATATTTTCCCTTTCACCATAGCAGCCTGATCTGAAAATTTTTCTCCTGTCAAACAACCTTCAATAGGACCTTCTCTTTTACTTTTTCTATTATGTTGTGTCTCGTGTGTCATTAAGCAGAAGTCCTTTGGACCTCTGACAGAGGATTGACCTAACCATACAAGGTGTTGTTAGGTCGCAACTTTGGAGACGAAGGGCTATTCTTTCTAGCTGAGAGCTTAGCATATAATCAGGTGAGAGTTTTCTTTGAATTAATATTTTTGAGCTTAAAATGCTCGGGGCTCGCTCCCAAGCGTTGAGTACCTCTATCCATGACTCCTTATTGTCATTGTCAGACTGCTGAAGAAGTGAATTTTGCTGCCAATGGGATTACCACCGAAGGAATAAAGGCTTTTGATGGAGTTTTGCAATCAAATGTTGCACTAAAATCTCTAAACTTGTCGGGAAATTCTTTAGGGGATGAAGGTGTGAAGGTAAGATTAACTAAGATACTGTTTGATTCATCTTTTGGGTGTTATTCCTTGTGTGTAGATTATGAGGTAGTTGATTGACACTTGAAGCTTCACTTGATATTAATCTCACTTCTGCAATTCTTTCTTCTTCTTTTTCTTCCCCCCCCCCCCCCCTTCTTTTGTTTGGTTTTCTGATGCATAAAAAAGATTTAATCGCCTTAATATGAGGTTTTAGGTTGATAGTGATACTTATCATTTTGTTCCGCCTAAAGTATATATATATTCCTGGTGAACTATGTGTTTGTTCATGCACAAGTTTGTTTTGAAATGGTCTCCCTAATGTAAAATATTATAGTGCATGATCCTTTCACAATTAATTCTATTCCTCAGATTCACTAAATCCCGGACCATGTTTGGTTTTGTTCGTTTTTTGTGGGAAATGTGTGTTTTCAATTTTGTATAGGTTTGCATGCGAAAATTAGAATTTGTTTGGATTAGTTGATGAAATTGTGTTTTATGATGTTAGTGGTGTCTAATCAATATATTTTTTATTTGATGAAAGTGATAGCTCTTATTTTGTTGTTAGTTGTGTCAAATCAAATACAATTTATTTTCAAATAAAATTGATGGTAAAATATTTCCAGTGTTAGAAACAAACTTGTTTTACTTTCATCATTTTCTTCAATAACTAAAAACTTAATGAAAAGGAAACCAAACAAGGCATTAGTGACTTGGAAGTTTTACATTCTTAGGCTAAGGAGATCTTCATATGAATCAAATCATATACAATTAAACGTTTTTTTATTTATTTTAATCTTTATTTATGGTTGTTTAGTTTAAATGGCTTTTTCAAGTATTTTTGGTGTAACTCATGCATGTTTCAAATTTTAACTTTTATCAAATTCTACTTCTTGCAGTGTTTATGTGACATTCTGGTGGATAATTCCGGTATTCAGAAGCTACAACTTAGTAGTAGTGCATTTGGGGATGAGGTTAGCCTACTTTTGGCATTCAAATGATAGATTACAGACATGTTTCATCACGGATATATCTTCTGAAAACATCGTCTTCAAAGCACTTAGTTTCTCCTCATTTCACATTTGCAGGGAGCGAAAGCTATTGCGGAGATGTTGAAGAAAAATTCAACCTTGCGTGTCATTGAACTTAATAATAATTTTATTGACTACTCTGTATGAAATCATAGTTCGCTGTGTTTTTGTCTCTTAGATTTTGTAAATACATTGGGTTTGGCTACTAATTCTGTTTTCTTGTTAATTTGGAAATGGAGGTAGGGATTTTCTAGCCTTGCTGGAGCAATTATTGAGAATAAAAGTCTACTGTCAATATACCTCAAGTAAGTTCTTCTAGCCAAATTAACACAGTTTTTGTATTCGAGTGGGAAACATAAATAAAGAACTGCTTTTTTTATTTTGTACTATCTTCTCTTGGTATAGTTTTCCTACTTATATGCAGCAACTTGTTTTAGAACATTAGTGTATGTCGTTGCAGTGGCAATTATGGTGGTCCCCTTGGTGCAGCTGCATTGGCAAAAGGGCTGGAGGGTAACAAATCCGTGAGGGTATCCTTCCCACTGTTTTCTTTTCATCTTCTTTAATTTGATTTACTTGATTTGTTGTTAAACGTTTCAGTACTTGAACCTTTCATATTGTGTTTGTGCCACAGTCCTACCTGGAGAAGTAAAATTCATCCACTAAGATGTCGTAATATAATATGCATGATTTGGTTCTAGGAATAAACTTTGCCTAAGTCACATGTTGAGATATGTTTGCTCGATTCAGATACGTAGTCACTGTTATATACAGCATTGTTTAATTATATTCTTAATATTTGACTTCTACATTCATGACTGAATGCGTTGTATGACGATATATCTAGGAATTGTATTTGCAAGGGAACTCTATTGGAGATGAAGGAGTCCGTGCTCTCATGTCTGGCCTATCTTCTCATAAAGGTTTCTTCTGCTCCATAACATTTTTTGTTATCTTGTTCCTATGCACAATGCTGCAGATCTGACAATTCACACATCCATGTAGGGAAGCTTACAGCTTTGGATCTTGCAAACAACTCAATTAGTGCTAGAGGAGCCTTTCATGTTGCTGAGTACATAAAAAAAAGCAAGAGCTTGTTGTGGATTAATCTTTACATGAATGATATTGGAGATGAGGTGGAAATTAAAATTTGTTATCTATAAACTACCCCAAATTACTGCATTTGGTACTTTGTTCCTTCAACTCATGCCTTGCATGATTGAGGATTACTGGACCTCTGCCAATATAATATTGCGCATTGATCTCTTCCATTAATCCAGGGAGCTGAGAAAATAGCAGAGGCTCTGAAGCAGAATCGCTCAGTTACGAATGTTGATCTAGTAAGTATTGGACGTTGAGATGGTCCTAATTCAGTTTGATTCTTGAAAATTTCATATTGATACTTGGAGTGAGATTGATTTTAGAAGATGCCATCTGATACTTGCAGGGGGAAATGACATCCATGCCAAAGGGATCAGTGAAATAGCACGAGTTCTGAAAGATAATTCCGTCATTACTACTGTGCGTGCCCGCCTTTTGTTTCTCTCTATTTTGTAGAGTTAATGATACTATTCAAGCCATAAGTCTCTCCTCTCTCTCTGTCTCTGTCACACACAGTTGGAACTTGGTTATAATCCCATTGGACCTGAGGGTGCAAAGGCTTTAGCAGAAGTTCTTAAATTTCATGGGAACATAAAAGATCTCATGCTTGGTTGGTGTCAGGTAAGAAATTAAATACAAGTGTGGCAACGATTTCCTAGATTTCATTTTCTTCTTTGACTCTGTCGGCATAATTTTGCAGATAGGAGCCACTGGAGCTGAATATATTGCAGATATGCTGAAATACAATAGCACCATATCAAGCCTAGATCTGCGAGCCAATGGACTTAGGGATGAGGTTTGTCTTTTTGCATTGTCTTTCAGGTTCCTTTGTAGTTCGTCATTCTTCAAAATCTGATTTAGGTTGTCACCTTATTACACATGTTTTGCAGGGTGCAATCTGCCTTGCTCGCAGCTTGAAGGTGGTCAATGAAGCTTTAACATCGCTTAATCTCGGGTTCAATGAAATAAGAGTATGGAATCTATATTCTGTGAGATTGTTGCATCATAATTATCGCTTCTGTGATGTCATTTCACAGCATATCATCCATTATGTAGGATGAAGGAGCTTTCGCTATTGCTCAAGCACTCAAGGCTAATGAAGATGTCCGGCTCACATCATTAAATCTTATGAACAACTTCCTCACCAAACTGGGACAGGTTAATTCACTTTTCATGTTTGTTCCCTAAGCTATCCTTATTGTTTGATATCATACTGTGTAGCTTAAGTGAATATATCCAATAAACATGCAGAGTGCTATTACAGATGCCAGCGACCATGTATACGAGATGAATGAAAAGGAGCTTAATATTGTCTTCTAGATGAGATCACATCGCAAGAGTGAATATAATCTTTTTTTCTTTTGTCTTTTTCCCCGTTTTGGAGTTGAGATATAGCAGCAATTTCCCATTTTGTGGTCTTCCTTCCTAGCTGAGTTAAGAAAGAAACCACACCCTTTCCAGATATCCAACGGAGATTATTTCGCCTGAGGGAACCCGGGAATTTTTTTGGCAGCAGAGATCATTTTAGCTTTGTTGATTAATGATGTAGTACCGTTACTTTTGTCTAATTTTCAGCACCGTGTACGTGTAGAAGATTGATGATTAGGTAAGGACAGTAGTTTCACCAGGTTTCAGACTCTGTTCTAGACAAACAATGAAATGCATGAAACTCTGTTTTGCCATACATTACAATATATACTGTAACAGCTTGCAAGCAACTGCCCATACCACTTGCTAAACTATTTTGTACCTTGATTCTTGCTGATGAATTTATTAGAGATGTTGTTTAATATTCTTATAGTGTAGTCTCTCATCTAAAAATATTCTTATCTTTGCAATTTGTATTTAAATCCTTAGTATTCATTTGAGTCAATGTACACATTGGGAGTCAGCTTAAGGAAGAAGATGAAGATTAAATTCCTTTTGCCTTTATTGAAACCGAAAAATGGTCCCAATAGTATCAAAATTGGGCAGCTGAAAACAACTCTGTACTATGAATTAGCATTTGGATGTCCCATGCTTCTACCTTATCCAATGCATCATCCTTTTCTGATATTTCTAGACATAAAGCCCTTTTTCACTCCGGCTGTTCTCTACATTTTGGTTTCAGGATTCCTAAGATTAAAATAGAAGTGGGGCCAAAGCCAATGCTCTTATCCATTCAAATGCCTACTTCATCCGATTCTTTTTTTATTTTTCTTTAAATTATCTTTGTCGTCATTATAATTACACCAATTAATATATCAATTACAATAGTTAAGTAATAATTTATGACTAATCTACAATTATTGTTAAAATAAACAAACAATTATTGATAGAATAAATTCATATCCATATACAAAAAAAAAAAAATTAAGTATCTGACCTCATAGTTGTATAATCTCAAGTTCACCGACTAAAAAAAACATCGTTCGCTTCCAACTTCATTTTGTTATGGATATATAGATATTCAAACAGAAACCCTAATAGGATGTTTGGTTTGCAAGAAATAACATCATTTTAGAAAAAAGTTGATTACAGGGCATTATATTTTTCAGTTTTCTAAGATTATTTTAACTTGGCAAAGAAAATTTACATACACATAAATGCACATATTTATTGCAGATGGTTTTATTAATTTATTTTAAATATGATTAATCTCATTATAAAGACTTTAATTATTTTTTCTTTTAAAGTATACCACACTATCCAAATAACTACAATGTAAATATACATTTCCAACAATCAAACTTCCTACAATTTATTCCATATGTCATATTCTATTCCAAAAAATTCAAGCAACCCCTTCTAATATTATAAACGAGTAAATTATTTTTCTATATATTTAAAAAGATAACAATTTATTTTTTTGTACTTTTCTAAAATACAATAATTTGTACCTTATATGTTTTTTTCAAATAAAATAATTTACCTCATTGAATATAAAAATAAAATTATTTTATTTTAAAAAATATAAAAAAAGTTATTAGTTTTTGTATTATAAAATAATAATTTACTAATATCAGATGGATCAAAATTGCATTAAACTATTGCCATTAAAGAAAGGGAGGAAGTGTGCATGAATGATGGCATCACAATTCCCAACGAAGAAACTGTGGAGGGATAGGTCATAGCTATGGCATCATGATTTCAGAAAGAAGTAGTAGACTCCAGCTCACATTGAGTTTGCAAACAACAGCTGATTTCATTAAAAACGCGTTTTTGTGCCATAAATTCCATGTGCCCACAGCGCCATACCATACAATTCACAAAAAAAATATAGAAAAAACGCTACTTCTTCCACTCAACACTTTACTCTGTATTTCCTTTTTCAGAAAAAAAAAAAAGAAAAGAAAATAGTATGATATATTGAGAAAGAAAGGGAATGGGAATGATAGATCCAACTGGAATATGGCTGGATTCCTCAGACTCTGTCTGAAACTGTCAGTATACGTACGATATTCTCAGTACATGTATCCCCATTCCTTTGTATGTATGTATCTATTGTACGCCACAACCCCACTTTGAAATTCTACCACCAAAAACTTAATATATCTCGTCATTTTAATTGTCGAAATTGAAATCCTATAATTTTAAAAGTAGTAGTTTCGAACTAGGTGCATAGAATATTGTCTGTTGCATAATAAGAGTTAGTATACTGCATAGTAGGAGTTATTATCTACTGTAATAGTAGGTGTTATTGAGCAAGATAAGATTATTGTAATAATTTTTTTTAGATATTAATATTGACAGAAACGACTGTACCTATAATCGATTTATTTCAATTAATAAAAAATTTACCGCTCTTACCTCAAAAAAATAAAAAAACCAACACACCTCATCTACTTTCAAGATTCACTGCTTGTTGTAATTTTATAAAATATTTTTTATTTTTGAAAATTATAAATATATACTTAAAATTAATAATATTCTAACCAATATTCTTTATAATGAGACGTCATAAAGAGATATTTGTTGAACGTCCGTTATTTTCTATAAAATATTTATAATTTTTAGATAAATAATAAAATAATGATAATTATGACAAAGTACATACAAAAGAACTCATCGTGATTTTCCCGAATATTTTGTATCTAGGAATACGATGATAGTTATTGAGTGGAGTTTTATATTATGAATTTTAATTATTAATACGAAACAAAAATCAGTTACTAATATTAAATAATTATAATTAATTAATATATTTTTGGTTAATATTGATATAGGGTAACCATATGAAGGTCGCATTTAAATCTTATTCCCAGTTATTTTCTAAATTTGTGGATAGCTTTGGACCTGCACTGCTTATTCAGTATTTTTACGATCTAACCCCATTACTTCATAAATCATAATATAGATGTTTTTGCTGTGATCATCTAATTATTTTTATGTCTACAGTTCATATAAAATTTTATATTTTTTGGAAAAAATTGTAATAATCGTTCTCCATGCTCTAAATATAACTTTTGTTGGTTGGGGTATGCTTTTGGGTGCGCTTACTAGTAGCATGTTGCCTGAGAAAGTGGAGGCGTCAAGGGTGGCCAACGACAGCATGCACGGACGAGCCGGTTCGGTCCCTACGATGCCTCCACTTTCGCAGGCAACGGGCTACTAGTAAGTGCACCCAAAAGCATACCCCAGTCTTCAAACGGGAGCCTTGCATGCTTTGGATTGCAGATATTTGCCAGCCATAAGCTACTGATTTCGGGGTCGCGGGCGACGGGCACCCCCGAGCTATGCGGGTGCCCCCAGAAGCCGAAGGGCGGGGGTGCAGGCCATCACCGAGGCTTTTCATGTGTGATTTCTAACAGTGATGATGATGATAATAATAATAATAATAATATATTTATACTAATATAAAAAAGAAAGGGGATTCATACTTACAAATTGCAGTTAATAACACTGCCACACCAATTTTTTTATAAAGTTACAAAATGCCCTTCAACTAATAAAGTAACTAACTTATTCAACTAACTAACTAATAAGTTAGTTTTTTGGTATATATTTTGTAATATAATGTATCAATTTATATATTTTACTCTTATTTATAATATATTTTAAAACGTAAAAAATTATTTATTATATGCATGCAAAAATGAGGTGCCACATCTGCTAGCATATATGTTAAATACGATGGCACGAAGTACCTGTACACGTAATTTTTAATAATACTTTTATTTTATTAAAGCACATTCCTTTATATTAAAATTTGTCATTACCTTATAACCTCACATGCAAAAACAGTTTAGTAACTCTTTTTAATACATTAATTATTAATTCATATTTTACTCAAATTAAATAAAAAATTGACTCTTCCTACAATATATATTATATTGATAATGATTATTATATATACATACAAAATAAATACCAATATATTTTTTCAATTTCAATTAACAATAAACTTAAACAAAATGAGAGTAAATTAGTTTTTGAATACATATAATTGCATATAATTAAGTCTCTAAAGGAACTTAATTGATTGGTTGATTTAACATAAGTTGGGAAGTTGAACGGTATTTTTGGTATTAAAATAATTTGATATAATTGCATGAGAACTACCACTTTGTATCTATAATAGCTCTTTTTTTTTATACTAGTCGTGGTGGCACGCCGTTCCTGCGTGCATATAATTAATAATTTTTTATATTTTAAAATATATTATAAATAAGAGCAAAATATAATAATTAATACATGACACTAAAAAAAAAAACTAATTTGTTAATTAATGTATAATTCAGAAAGTGGAATGTGTTAGTTATCTTATTACTTGAAGGGCATTTTTGACTTTACAAAAAATTGGTGCGGCAGTATCACTAACCGCCGTTTGTGAGTGTAAAACCTCTTTTCTTTGTATAATAGTATAGATATATCAGTATAGATATAAAAGCGCAAACAACATCTGTGTTATACTACCAAACGTGGCCTTACAAAACATGGGATAGTGGGCTTGACTGCACTGGATCAATAAGTGGGGACCCATGCTGACGCAAATACGGACAACAGACCACCAAATACCCTCCCATCCTACATATTTTGAATTTTTTGTTATATTTATTTAATTAAATAATATAACAATAAATTTATCAAAATTGCTAAAAAACATTAAAACTTATATAAAAATAATAATTTATTTGAAGGTATTCTAGTTAAAATATATTATAATTTTCGACGAGTTTTCTTAAAATTTCATATAATTATAAATTCTCTTATTATTTAAAAAGTATCAATATTTTCTAATTTTAACGATTATCTGACAATTAACCCAATTTATTAATTTTTATTTATTTCTTGTAAACTATGGATTATAATTTTACTTATTTTTAAAAATTTTCAAAAATTTATTTATGTGCATGGGCTTATAATAACTAACTTAGTTGGTCAGTATATATTTTAAGGATAATTGTAACACCATTCTTTGAGATTTGATATAATTACTTATATGGTACCTTAATATTTGTTTTCATCTAATAATAGACTTATCCGTTAGTCAAACATCACTGAATTTACTGACATTAACAAAATATTGAATCAAAATTTATATTTATCCTCTATTAATAAATTACTAACATAATATAGGTCAAACAAATCTTTTCCAGCCAAACTAACCTAATGCGTATTCACACGATAATGCATGTAAGAAGATATATTTTCATATTTACATGATATTTTTGGCTAAAAAAAATTATTTGACCTGCAATAAATGAGTAATAAGTCAATTACAGTTAAAACTTTCATTCTACTTTTTTGCTATTATCAACAAATTTAATAATTCTTAACTAACACGAGATCTTTTCGTTAGACAAAATTAAATATTTAATATATTAAATATAAATTTTTAAATCACGCTAAATACCATGAGAAGAGGGTATAATTGTCGTATTAATTAAATAGTGTAGGAGAGGGGAGAAAGTAGTAGTGGTTGGTAGTAAGTAGTCTTTAACTGCGGTAAATAGTTTTGACTCTGCACAAGCTCAAACCCACCTATAAATTGCAACCCAATGCAGAGAAAACATACCACACCACACCATACACAAACCTGTACCTCACCACCTCCTAAGTTTCTTCCTCCCAATCCCATAGAGCTCTGTTTGGCAAAACCTTTTTCTTTTGTCTTTTTGAAGATTAATATGAAAATGTCATCATCTCGTCTGCTCCTTTTCTCTGCTCTTCTACTCTTCTGCCTCGCTCTGGTAATTCACTCAATTTTTCTTTTCTTTTCTTTTCTTTTTTTATTTATTTATCATTTCTTTATATTATTTTTTTTTCCCTTTTTCTGGGAGTTTTAGTCTTAATGCTCTGTTTGGTTTCGTCTTAATTGTTTGTGTTTGTAGGTCTCTTCCGACATTGAAGCTGAAGATGAAATCTCACTGGTTAATTATTATTATTATTTGAATTTCCTGAACTTGATTTTCCTATTTTTCTGTGTTTTTGTGCTTCTGCATGCAGTTCTGACCCTTCTTTTTTTCTTTTTTTTTTGTTTTAAATCTTTAGGTGGCGAGAGGTAGTAACAGAAGGCTGCTGCCATTTTTGGGTATGAATTTATTTTTAAGAGAAATTACATTCAGACCCCTCTACTAATAGTTAATTACGGAGTTTGCCTCTATTGTTGGAATAATTACACGATCATTTCCATCAGTAGTGTAGTAGTGTTTTTATTTTCATAATGTTGATGGGGTTGGTTTTTATAATACGAGATAGTTGAGGGGTGTAAATGTAATTGTATATAGATTGTGGAGGACTGTGCAAGGTGAGGTGCAGCCAACACTCGAGGCCGAACGTGTGCACAAGGGCGTGCGGCACGTGCTGCGCCAGGTGCAAGTGTGTGCCTCCCGGCACTTCTGGTAACCGGGAACTCTGCGGGACTTGCTACACTGATATGACCACCCACGCCAACAAGACCAAGTGTCCTTAGGACAACAACGTTTTAGGCATTTTCATTACTAGTCCTTGTCCCTTAGGGGTATTACCGTCCTTTCATCTTTGTCTGGGATGTACATTTTGAGTTCTGTTTGGCAAAAGTTTGAGTCTTGATATTTTGTTCTATGTATTATGCTTTATTAGTCTAATCATAAATTTAGTTTCTTCATTTGTCAACAGAGCATGTCTTTCTATTTTCTAATCAATTTAAATAATTATGAACAATTTTTACGTTCTTTCATAGTGTACACTTGTTCGCGTTGCATCGGGACCGCGTGTAACTGTAGTTAGTCTTATGTAAGGGATATTTGTAATAACATCAATTTTTACGGTGGAAATAAATTGTAAATTAAGTAACAGTAAAAGTTTAGAGGATTTTAGTATATAAATTAAAAGTGAAAGAAAAAAAAAAGTTGAAGTTTGGTATTTTGAAAAAATGGTTTAATAATTATAATTTTATTAATAGGTTGCAGAAATTGGTACGCAGTTGTTTATAATTTTTTATTTAAGTCAGTTAAATTTAAGCAGTTTAGAAGCGTAAATCTATTAATAATATTGTATTTATGATATAATTTGTATTTTTATTAAATTGTGCTTCAATTAAATAAGAAGTATAATATATTTTTGCCATGTAATTATTTTGCATTTTTTTTGTTTGTGTTGTTTTAATCAAAGGCAATTATAATTTTATATTTAATTATAATATCGTATTTTATGTTATAACCATGGGTCGGGTAAATGGGCTAGTTTTGATGGGCCGAGGCTAGCTAAGAGTCCAGAAGGGTTCAACCGTCCAAGTGAGAAATTGGGGTGGGCCGAATTAAATTAACATCATGTTATTTCCATTTCGCCCTTATATATAGATCACCGGAATAATTACATTGACACCTCTTAAAACACTATGAAAATATGCGATTATAGAAAGATACACATAGAAAAACACACAAAGACACAAATAGTTGCAAGGTAAGTTAATGTAATTATGAAATAGCGGAGGGATAATTGTCGTATTTACAATATATTCGAGGGGGTTTTAGTATAATTATCTGTAGACCATATCTATCAAGATTCACGTATTTTATGGCAACTTGACCCAAATCAGGAGACAACTCGATTGGAGTGTCGTTGATACGGGTGGCATTATCTTCCCATGCTATACGTATTGATTGTACGAAGAACTATAACTTATATACTTTTAGTCAATATTTACTTAATATCACATCTCATATCTCCGACATTGAAACTACCTATCACTTATCAAATCACCTGACATTATGTCTGGATTAATAGATTCAAAAATACAAATTTTAAATTTTTAATAACAAATCTTTTGAATTTATTCAGATAATTCCACATTGAAATTGATTTTAAATCCTTCAAACATCACTTTGAATTATATTTTATAAAATATGAATAAATTTTAAATTAATATTTACAGGAAGTCATTTGAAATTATCTTCCTAAAATCCCTTCCTTAGATCCAAAAGATTCCGTGTGAATGTAAGTATGGGCCTGATTAAGTTTTAAGCCCATGAAGTCCAAATAGTTACTAGATAGCCCATAACATGGCCCAATAAGGAAGGAAACTGAATGGCTCAATTTTGGGCTCACAGCTAATAATAAAAGGCCCAATTTAAAAAATAACTAAAAACAACTATATTTTTTATTTTATTTTATTTTAATTTTTAGTGTTTACTAATTAAAAGTGGTCTAAGGAATAATCCAATAATTTGGACATCAAAATCTCTTTTTAAAGGTTTGGCTGTGCTGCGGCAAAATAATAATAATAATAATAATAATAATAATAATTAAAAGAGAAAGATAATTCAATTAATATTAAGAAAAAAATAATATTAAATATTTTACTTTATAATATTAAGTGGATATGTAATACCTAACCAATATTATGATAGATATAAAAAACTTATAAGCCATTTTCCAAAAAAAAAAAAAAAAGGGAGGAATTTATACAGCCACAAAGAAATTCTATTATTGAGTAAAAAAAAAGAGAAATATTTACTGAGTTAATTAAACTTTTACAATAAACTAAAGCATAAAAAATGAAAAAACATATATTCACATGATATTTATCTCATTTTATGTGAGTTTATTATATTTTATTTTATTTTTTTTAGTTATATATATGGATATTGATGCGCACTAGAGTTCAGTAGCACCATATTGGTCAAAGGATTTTTACGAATATTCTAAGACCAAATGAGGACTAATATGCAAACTAGATGTTAGTATTCTGATACTTAAGTCAGTAATTGATTTACTGAAAAAGGATAATCGAAAAATCTAAATAACGTAAGAATAATGATGAAATAATTGAAGCGGCTTGAAAAAGTGTTAAGATAAAGTGAAAATAATTGTGAAGTGCAAAATAGTGCAAGCAACCTGCTGAAAATTGAGAGAAAAGAGTGAGAGTGAGTGAATAATACTTGGCACCTTTATGACCTCTATTTATAGGCTGATGAATAGCAAACAAAAAATTGGTTGTAACTTATGATATGCCATTGGAAAGCTATATTAGTTAGCTAACAAACAGAAAAAATGAATTGCAATTTGAACTTATTTAGAATAAGTTATGACTATTTCAATGAGTCATGACATTCAAATCGAATTCTACAGGATTTCATTTTACCTACTATTGTCAAGTCAGTTGCCATCAATTCAAGGAGGAATTTGTTGAAGATTTTTTTGTATGATATGTGTCGCGGTGTCAAAAGTACGTAGACGTGTTGTCCCTGTTGTCCATTGCGTCATACTGTCAGATGATGCTTACTTTTAGGTCTGTCAGGTAAATATAAATAGATGGATTGTGAGCCTTATACCTTGCTCATAGGCGAGTAGTGCCATGCTTGTTAAGTGGTCTGGGTGGGGCTTGCCTTCTTAGCTTTAGGCTTGAGAAATAATGTTTTAGGGGTACAAGATGAATTGACTAAATTGAAATATTACTTAAATTATTAATATATTAATATAATAACGTAATTACCACTTCAATATATATATATATATATATATATATATATATATATGTTGGCGACCTCTTACGTAAAATTATTATTTTTAGCATATTAATTCTAATTATATCATAATTTCAATTGCCGATAATAACAATCAATATACGACTTAATATATTAACTATCAATAACTAATTAATATTTATTATCAAATTAAATATATAATTACAATAAAGTAAAATAATTGAACTCATACGAATTTAAACTCATAATCTTATAATCATAGAGTTATAATTTAATTTTAATATCCAATAAACGAAACACATTAATAATGCTATTGGTATTTCACTTTCACCTTTCATATAATTGATGTTTTCCCCTTCAATACAAAATGATCTATTTAAATAATTTTACATTCTAGTAGTTCAATTCTGTAAAGATTTTCGTTTGAAATGAGAATAGGTTTGACTTAGTTAATGAGATTGTAGTGTTAAATCAATACTATTCCAATGAGAGTACGTACAAATAAACATATTTTTACTTTAATTACTATTTCAAAAATTGAAAATAGAACCACAAACAAACATTACACTCTGACATCTTATTATTTAAACACTTTAAAAATTTATTTTTTCAAATAAAATTAATTAACTTTTAAGCTATTAAAATACCTTATAAGATATGCATTTCAGATAAACTTACCCTAAAAATCAGCTTATTAGTTCAAGCCTTTCTCTAGATGTTTCAACATAAACAAAATACCATGATTGAAATCAGACTCTCCCTCAATTATTTCTTACTTCATCTAACCTTATTGATATGATGGGCAAATTGCATATTATCTCAACGTGTTTTCTATTTTTTTTTATATTTTAAAAAAATAGGTAAAAAAGTATATTTATTTTCTTTAATACAATACACTTGTCCTTTACCGTTAATTGAAACTAATGATGTTAATTTTTTTATTAAATTAACGTTATGCCATTATCAATTATATATTATTTCTTATTTTTATGACCGTTGGATTTTTTTTGCATAACAACTGTAGGATTTAATTAATACATTTCAATCGTTAGATCTAAATTATTAAGGGTTAAGATTTAACCAATTTTGATATACATTATATCTATAATTATAAAATATAAAATATAAATTATTATTATTTATAAAAAAATACTAAAATTAACCCCACCCCCTTCCCGACCCCGCTACCAGGCCCCTCTCCCTTTTCACCCGCCGCCCCACCCCCCCCCCCCCCCCCCCCCCCACCCTTGCACCGCCCAACGTGCAGAGGGGTTAACCATGTGCGACCACCACGTTGCGGTCGTCCATGGGTTGTCTGGGCAATCACAACGGTTAACCATGTTGTTCAATTTTTTTTTTTTAATAAATTTAAGAATATATTTAAAAAATAATTTAAATTTAAATTTCATATACTAGTAATTTAAATCTAAATTATTTAAAATAAATAATTTATTAAAATATATTTAAATTAATTATTAGTTTAAATTAGTTAATAAAATATTATTGTTATTGCATTATCATTTACATTGATATAAATTCATCTAAAAACACAATTATTTACCTTTTAGAAGTGATAAAAATGCAAAAAAAGAATCAATTAAAAATAAAATTAAAAAAATATATTTGATTATGATAATTTAAATACAATATAGGGGTATTTTTGTCAATTTATAATAAAAAATATTATCAAAATTCACAAAAAAATCATGCCCACCCACGAGTGCACTTCACCTTCTGTTAGCTTGTGACAAAAGGGGGATTTTGCGCGGGGTTTTATTAAATATAGGATTGTTTTTTGCCTATTTCTAAAATACAGGAGGGTTTTAGCTGACTTTTAAAAACACAAGGGGATAATATACAATTTGGCCTTGATATGATCTCTTGGACGCATATGGGTCCTGCTCACATCCTGCATAGAAAAATTATAATTTTAGTCCTGTAATTTAGGAGATGGTATTTTTAGTCATGTATAAATTAATTTTTATAATTATTTAGTTTTAGCAATTTTAGTCATTTTCAGGCCAATTTGATCAAAAATTACAATTTACTTATAATTTTAATCTTGTACACTAATTTATGCATGACCAAAAACGCCAACTCTTTTAAGTTATAGGATTAAAAATACTAACACTCCCTAAGTACTTGTTAAAATTATATTTTTCCCATATTGTATTTGAATTTTCTATTTCATTTAAATATATATTATATATATATATTATGAATATAAAAATTTGTTAATATTAACAGAAAAGTCGAATGAAAGTTATTTACCATCGATTGACTTATTGCATGTGAAATAATTTTTTTCAAGTTAAACTACCTTTATAACGGTGAAGATATACCTCCTCACATGCATTAACGCGTGAAAACGTATGATGGTAATTTGATCATAAAAATATTTATTTGACTTACAATAAGCCAATACTAAGTGAATCGGAGGTAAACATAGATTTGTTTCCATTTTTTTTTGTTACTATTAACAAAATTGATGATTTTTTACTAACTGGTGGACTTATTTGTTAGACGAAAGCAGATCTCAAGAATGCTAAATGTACTTTTTCAAACTACAAGAGGTCTACGTATAATTCCACTAAATCTTAAGGGATTAAAATATAATTATTCCTATAATAAATAATTCTTAACGTTTTAAAATATATAAATTATTTTAAATAAAATAAATTACATAATCATAGTGCACATAACGTGTACGTGAAATGTAACATACGATGCAATACATTTTATAATAAAAATCCAATCTGCACATATCTTGGCTAGAATGATATGGGGTAGACTACGATTTACTCCCTTGAAGTTGAGTATAATCACGAATACTCTCTTGTTATTTGAAAAATTATAAATACTCTACACTTAAATGGAAAAAAAAAAAAAAAAACTACTTTACTTTTGCTAAATATTTTTTTAAATATTTGAAAAAAGATTGAGGATGTGTACAATAAATATTGCATAAGCCATAATAGCCCATAAAAGTATTTTAAAAAATTCTAAAATGTATAAAATTATAATCCAAAACGACAATGCGATCAGTTTACAACAAAAACTGAATGAAGACCTAAAAATTAACACAGACTATTCTGATCAGGGTATTTATAATTTTTTTAAACAAATATACCATCTATAATAATAATATTTTATTTGAAATAAGAACCCAAAAAAAAAAAGAAAAATTAATTACTATATTTCTTCTTGTTATTTTTCTTGCAAAACTTCCATTTCTTTTTTTTTTTAGAAGAATATTACATCATAAATAGAGAAGACAATGACATGTGAAGCAATAAACAAAAGAGAGTTTCGAACAAGATGTGTGGTTCTCACTTCTCATCTATTTCATAATAATTTCTGCTACCTAAAGTTGGTTGGATGTCAGCTCAAATTACTCCTCCGGGTGTTGGCAGTTCCATTTATTCATCGATTCTATTTCAAATCATAATCGAGATTTTTGGTAGATATTTTTTAATTTTTTCTCTTTGAAAAAAAAAAAGGCAGTATTCAATGCGATATCAATTTTTTTTTTTTTTTTTTGTGTGTCGATACATCGTATCAAATTAAATACTAATTTTATTTAGAAAAAAATTATGTAAAATATATAAAAATGAAATACCAATTTAGAAGAATTAAGTGTATGATATATATAGAACCAAACTAATTTTTTTTTTTATTTTTGATCGAATCGAACCAAAAAAATTGGTTTACCAAAATTTCAGTATGGTTTGGTTCGATAAAATCGAATGCACACCTATAGCCACATAGCACTACACCTGACCCCACCAAGTACACGTATTTTTGGGTTACTTATTTTGTCATTTGAATTACAATCATTTTTATATTTTGACATCTAAATTTTTTTTGTGTTAACTTACCATATCAACTTTACGAAATTTTACACTTTGTCATTTATAACTGTTTTTTCAC
>JACGWL010000634.1:0-85816 GCA_034509725.1 Sesamum angolense
TTTTCCTAGTGGGCTTGAGGTCCACAAGCGAAATTCTCCATGCCCCGCTTTTACGATTCACGTGGAAATAGCCTTGTGGGAGGTATCCAATACCATTCTCGTCCTACGAGATCCCCAAGATATTTTGCCTCACTTTTTCACGTGATTCCGAGGACTCCAAGCATATCACGTTACTTAGTGTTAGACCAACCCATCAACCAAATCATACCGCAAAACTATTGCCCCCCACGACTCGTGAGACAGGGAAATAGAAGCGTAGTCTTTTCGTTCACAATAATAGTGCAGCTTTATTTCAGTCCAAACGTACCACGACTCGTGAGACCACGTATGAGTAAAATCAGCTTCTTCACTACATTATTGTGGATGGAAGGCATGGAAATTACATCACTTGGCATTAGTCCTAATCCATCAACCGAATCATAACACACTATCGCCCCCCACGACTCGTGAGACAGGGAAATAGGTGTGTATTCACTTCGTTCACAGTAACAGTGCAGCTTCATTTCAGTCCAAACGTGCCACGACTCGTGAGACCACGTATGGGTGAAATTGGCTTCCTCACTACATTACTGTGGATTGGATGTATGGAATAACGAGCCATTGTGTTTATTTACAATTTTAGGGTCTAATATTATTAACTTGGTCCAACCAAGTGAGAGTTCATTTTTGTAGTCTGACCGATGCCTCATCACAATTAATATCTTGCATGACAATATATCCAATATATAATGCATCTAAATAAAACGCATCGCATACAAAATAAAAGACTAGCATGGTGACGCTCGTAGGATTTTATACATAATTGGAAGATTTATTATTAATTTTTAAGAAATTTTAAATCTAATTAAAAATAAATTATAGGTTGAAATTCGAATATAATGAAACTTGAACGGAGCAAATTGGGTTTCATTATAATATTTGGTCAAATTTATTAATTAAGAAATTAAATAGGAATAATGGGTATTTTGATAAAAGTTTAAATTAAAGAAAAAAATAATATAATATAATAATATATATATATATATATATATATATATATATATAAAGAAAGTGGGAGGTGGGGCCATCACCTCACCCACCGCCACACTATTAAAATAGTGTGTTTAGAGTAGGATAAGTTAATTTCTTCTTCTTGTACCTTTTAACATACACAGTAATATTACTTCGGCTTCGGACGCGAAACACAAAGGTAAGATTTTAGTTTTAAATTTTTATTAATTTATATAATTATATTATTTAATTAGTCCATTTATTAAAAATAATTTATATTGGCTGATGTATTATTTAATCGGAATATTTTATGATTTTGTCAATTAAAATTGGTATTGAATTAAATATCCCATTTGATTCGAAAATGCTATAGTGAGTTAATTAAATTATTGGATTTGGTAGATTTAATCATTTCTACAGTTAATCTATTCGATTTCATAGGGTTATTAACTAAATGCATAATTATATGTATTGGTGTATAATTAAATTGTATAACAACGAGGAATTGATAGAAAATTCATAGAAATATTTCGAGAATTATATTTAAAGAATACTATGTTATTAAAAAGGAAAACGAGGGTTTTAATCGTAATTTAATTTAGAAAATATCACTAAGAGCGATAATTATAGAAAAATATATAAAGGGTTTTATTAAATGAATTGTTATGAGTTAATTGATAAATTACATATATACTTAGAAAGTTTAGTTAATCAGAAGAAAAGAGAACGGAGGTCTGAACTTGGATATAAATGAAATATTAGAAGATAGGTGGAAATGTACGAATATTATTTAAAATATTATCATTATTATTATTCCTGATATTGTGAGTATATTAATTATACGTATAATACTTTTGTATAGGACGTGACAACAAAGTAGGGAATTGAGCAGCTCTCTGCGTTAATTGGAGTATTTTGGGATTTGAGGTAAGTATAGCTAATTGGATTATATATATATTTATATGTGTAGTATTATAAATATTGGTTGCTTGTATATCTGATTGCGAACTTGGATTTGTATTTATATATGTGGATATTGTATAATAGTTGTTTATATATGTTATCGTGGACTATTTGTCTGATTACCTGGATATCTGTGAAATTGTTATTATGTGTCTATCTATAGTGGTGTTGTATGGAAGCCAAATAAATGATTATGAGCTCTTACATTTGATTATCGAATAAAATTAGATGAGAAAGTTATTGACGAGAAGATAATTATTAAATGGAGTTGATTGATGATGTCAATGATGATGATATGTGTATGGAATAAAAGATGGCTTACCTAACTGGGAGGGGGCATACTTCAATGGCTATGATGATATGATTAATGACGAGCTGTGTGCTGTGTGATATCATAAAAAAAAAAGGGAAAAGATATTGTGATTGAGATGACGATGTGATAGCCGGTGAAGCCATTGGGTGATGCACTCCAGTTTGGTTGAGTAGGGCCCTAAGAAAACAAACAAAGATGTTATTATTATGTTATGGACTGATATATGATAATGAGCATGTGTTGTTTCTTATATCTGTAGATAATATTGAGGAACCTTGATTGGTTGACATGATTGTATTGTGTTGACTTGTGATGTATATATATAATTTGATTGGCTATACTTACTGAGTAAGCAGCTCACGCCTTGCCACGTACTTTTCAGGAGATAGGTAATACTGGCTAGCCGCACTGGATTGTGATCCGTACTGTTATACTCATTAGGTGGGTCAGCCGTGATATTTAAAGCAGAGACTTTTGGCTGTATGGTTATTAAATATGCTAGGCTTTTGTCGGGATGGCGTTTATAATTGTACAACGGGTTGTACGTTGTTTACTTTTGAGATATTATATACGGGGACGTTAGTAATTATTATCCTCTGACATGGCTTATTGTCTTATGGAGCTTATATATATTATAATAGAAAACATGAAATATCTTATAAGTAAGATTGTAATTAGGGAGAGAGTATGATAATTAGTGGTAATTAGGTGTGATATTGTAGGGGGTGCTACATTGGGTGGTATTAGAGCAGGTCTACGTTTCTAGGGTGATAGGTTGACTTTGAGATGTGGTTAATAATGGAATTGTTTAATGTAGGATAGTTTCTCAAGGTGCACGTGCTGACCCAATAGCCAGTATGCATGAGTCAGGGGAGTCCGCTGAGGGCTCAGTTGCACCTGCGAGTGCTGGTGGCCTGGAGATAGGTCAAGAGGGTGTTGGTGCTGATGCTCCACTTCCTCCCGGTGGTGCTCCAGTAGCAGAGTTACCACCCGCTTATGCACAGATATTTCAGATGGCCTTCCAGGCCTAAGCACAAGCCCAGGCACAGCTACTTGCACAAGCTCAAGCTCCTACCCCAACGCCAGCACAGGCAGTTCCTACGGTTGACTGTAATTATGAAAGAATCAGAAAGATGGGAGCTACTGATTTTGAGGGGACTCTAGATCCAGAGGTTGCCGAAATATGGTGGGAAAAAGTCGAGGACGTGATGAACTTAGTCGGTTGTACTCCAGAAAATTGACTTAAGTAAATTGTTTCTTTGTTTGTTGGCAATGCCTTAATTTGGTGGAGGTCACTAAAGAGGGCATATGAGCCAAGGGAAATAACTTGGGCTGAGTTTCAAAGGGAGTTTGATGATAAATACAGACCCAAGATGTATAGAGATAAGAAGAGGATGGAGTTTCTAACTCTAGTGCAAGGGGATGAGCAAACAGTGGCCGAATATGAACTTCGTTTTGCTGCACTAGCCAAATATGCACCAGAAGCAGTAGCGACACAAGAGGATCATTGTTATCGTTTTGAGCAGGGGTTGCAACCGGAGATTAAAAGGGGGCTTGCAGTCAGAATCATAAATTTTAAAACTCTTGTTGAATTAGCAGTCCGGATGGAAGAAGCGGTAATCGAAGATAAGAAGAAAGGAGAAGAAAAGAGGAAGTCAACGTATACAGTAGGGGAGTCGAGTAGGTTGACTAAGAGAGGAACTGATCGTTCATTTTCTCCAGGAAGTGGGAACTTTTCTCGTGGTGGTTTTGGTTTTCGAGGAAGTAGTGGGCCAACATTTGGTGGACCGATGGGTTTCAATAGAGGTCCGATTGATCGCAGTTCATCTATTATGCCTTCTATGGGATCAGGCAGGGGAGTTGGATAGGGTTACAGTAGGGTAACAACTTCTACACCGAATTGTTCTATCTGTGGGAGACGACATTTAAGATAATGTTGGGGACCAGGTGCTATACCCAGGATTTGTTATAACTGTGGAGGTAGAGGACACATGTCCAGAGATTGTCCTAGCCAGACTATGAGTTTAGCTGGAAGTGCAGGTAGTGGGACTCAGAGCCAAAGCTGTGTTGGAAGTAGTGGCAGAGGAGCTGATAGAGGCAGAGGCAGGGGCAGGGGTAGAGGCATTGGTAATAGAGATGGTAACCACCCTGTTGGTGCGGGTATAAGGGGATCCGGAGCACAAGTCACTCAAGGGCAGACTCAAGCAAGGATATATAACATGACCAGAGAGGAAGCTCCAGCTTCAAATGACGTAATATCAGGTACAATCTTATTATTTGATGTTGAGGCTTATGTTTTGATTGATCCTGGTTCTACGCATTCATATATTTCATCAGAACTTGCATCTAAAATACTGGGTAAGAATAGTCCTTTGGGGTATAATTTGATGGTCTATCTGCCTGTGGGAGGGGGTGTAGTGGTAAATAGTGTTAGGAAGGGGAGTATAGTAAGGATTGGAGATGTAAATTTACCTGTGGATCTCGTAGTGATGGATTTGAAAGAGTTTGATGTAATTTTGGGGATGGATTGGCTAGAACAACATAGAGCAGTGGTTTATTGTTATAAAAAAGAAGTGATGATTGAATCTTCCGGCAAACCAATAGTAGTATTTGTGGGAGATCGACAGGTAGTTCCAGTTTGTGTAATATCAGCTATAGAAGCGAGACGATTGATGCTAGAAGGATGTGAAGCGTATCTAGCTCACGTGATAGATGCTGAAAAGGTTAGTCCCACATTGGAGGAGATTCCTGTAGTGAGAGACTTTCCTGAAGTGTTCCCTGATGACTTACCGGGTTTGCCACCACACAGAGAAGTAAACTTTACTGTAGAAACTCTACCAGGAGTTGCCCCGATTTCTATCGCACCGTATAGAATGGCACCAGTGGAATTACAAGAGCTTAAGAAACAACTAGAAGAATTGCTAGAGAAAGGGTTCGTTAGGCCGAGTACCTCACCGTGGGGAGCACCAGTGTTGTTTGTAAAGAAGAAAGATGGTAGTATGAGATTGTGCATCGATTATCGCCAGTAGAATAGGGTGACAGTAAAGAATAAATATCCATTGTTGAGGATTGATGACTTACTAGACCAGTTAAAGGGGGCTACAATATTTTCAAAGATTGATTTGAGGTCTGGGTATTGGCAGTTGAGAATAGCAGAGAAAGATATACTAAAAACGGCTTTTCGTACTCGTTCTGGTCACTATGAGTTCTTGGTGATGCCATTTGGGTTAACAAATGCACCAGCAGCATTCATGGCATTGATGAATCGTACATTCCAAGAGTATCTGGATCAATTTGTTATTGTATTTATTGATGATATCTTGGTGTATTCGAAGAATAGGGAAGAGCATGAGCAACATTTGAGGATAGTATTGCAGATTTTGAAAGAGAAGGAGTTGTATGCTGAGTTAAGCAAATGTGAGTTCTGGGTGAATCAGGTGGTTTTTCTTGGACATGTGATATCTGGTGATGGGGTTATGCCTGATCCTTCCAAAGTAAAAGCTATTATGGAATGGAGAGTACCAAAGAATGCGACTGAAGTTAGAAGTTTCCTGGGGTTAGCAGGGTATTACAGAAGATTTGTAGAGGGATTCTCCATAATTGCGGGTCCTTTGACAAAATTACTAAGGAAGGGGGTAACATTTCAGTGGACTGAACAATGCCAACAAAGTTTTGATGAATTGAAGAAAAGATTAACCTCTACTCCGATTTTGGTTTTACCGTCCGGTAGCGGCGGATACGTGGTTTACACAGATGCTTCTAAACAGGGACTGGGTTGTGTATTAATGCAGAACGGAAAGGTAATTGCTTATGCATCTCGTCAGTTGAGGACTCGTGAATTGAATTATCCCACGCACGACTTGGAGTTGGCCGCGATTGTGCATGCATTAAAGATTTGGAGACATTATCTGTACGAAGAAAAATTTCAGATCCTCACTGACCATAAAAGTTTGAAATACATCTTGACGCAAAAAGAGTTGAATTTGAGACAAAGGAGATGGATAGAACTGCTGAAGGATTATGATTGCACTATTGACTTTCATCCAGGAAAGGCAAATGTGGTAGCGGATGCCTTGAGAAGAAAGAGTTCGAATACATTAGCCAGTCTGGGGAGTCATAATCAGACATTGCTATTGGAGATGAGATCCATGAATACGAAATTGGAAGTTGATCAGGTAGCAGGATTATTGGCGGCTTTGCAACTTAAGCCAGACTTTGTGGATCATATCAAAGAGGCACAGACTCAGGATCCTTTCTTATTACGGATGCGGGAGAAGTTGAAGCAAGGTAAGAAGTCAAATTTTTCAGTAAGAGGTGATGGAATGATAGTGAATGGGGAGCGAGTTGGTGTACCTGACGTAAATGGATTACGGAAGAAGATTTTACAGGAAGCTCATAATGCACCATATGCCATGCACCCTGGTACTACAAAGATGTATCGGAACTTAAAACCTTATTACTGGTGGCAGACAATGAAGAAGGATGTGGCAGAATTTGTGCCTAAATGCATGACATGTCAGCAGGCAAAGGCAGAACACCAGGCGCCAACAGGTAAACTTCGGCCTCTATCGATACCGGAATGGAAGTGGGAAAATATCACTATAGATTTTGTCGTAGGATTGCCTCGTACACTAAGAAAGCATGATACTATTTGGGTAATTGTGGATAGACTGACTAAATCTGCTCATTTCTTACCAATAAGACTAGGTGATTCTCTCGATAAGTTAGCTGAGTTGTATGTCTCAGAGATTGTGAGACTGCATGCTGTACCTGTATCTATTGTGTCAGACAGAGATCCTCGATTTACCTTACATTTTTGGGAAAGTTTACAAGGGGCGTTGGGTACGAAATTACATTTCAGTACTGCATTTCATCCGCAGATAGACGGGCAGTCAGAAAGAACGATTCAGACTCTGGAAGATATGATGAGGGCTTGTATAATGGAGTTTAAAGGCAACTGGGATGATCACTTACCTTTGATGGAGTTTGTATATAATAACAGTTTTCATTCTAGTATCGGTATGGCCCCATATGAAGCTTTATACGGAAGACGATGTCGCGGTCTAGTATGTTGGGATGTTGAAGGATTACGACAGTTGGAAGGTCCTGAATTAGTGCAGGAAACAATGGAAAAGATACAAATAGTTAAGAAATGCTTGAAAGCAGCCCAAGATCGACAGAAGAGTTACGTTGACAAACACCGCAGGGAAATGGAATATGAAGTAGGTGATAAAGTTTTCCTGAAAGTATCTCCATGGAAAGGAATTTTGAGATTTGGCAAGCAAGGAAAATTGAGTCCGAGATATATTGGGCCGTACAAAATTATTGAAAGAATCGGACCACTAGCGTATCGGTTAGCGTTACCAGCAGAATTGTCACAAATACATGACGTATTCCATGTCTCGATGCTGCAGCGATATCGATCTGATCCTAGCCACGTCATCCGTGAACCAGAGGTAGAAATTTCTGAGGAGTTGACATATATGGAAGAGCCAGCGGAAATTTTGGACAGAAGTGTAAGAAAATTGAGATATAAGGAGACACCAATGCTGAAAGTGAGATGGACTCATCATTCTCCAAGGGAAGCGACTTGGGAGGTTGAAGAGCATATGAGAGAAAAGTATCCCTATTTATTTCAGTGAACGGGTAAGTTAGCTAAATTTCGGGGACGAAATTTTTATTAGGAGGGGAGAATTGTGACGCTCGTAGGATTTTATACATAATTGGGAGATTTATTATTATTTTTTAAGAAATTTTAAATCTAATTAAAAATAAATTATAGGTTGAAATTCGAATATAATGAAACTTGAACGGAGCAAATTGGGTTTCATAATAATATTTGGTCAAATTTATTAATTAAGAAATTAAATAGGACATAATGGGTATTTTGATAAAAGTTTAAATTAAAAAAAATTATAATATAATAATAATATAATATAATACATATATATATATAAAAAGAAAGTGGGCGGTGGGGCCATCACCTCACCCACCGCCACACTATTAAAATAGTGTGTTTAGAGTAGGATAAGTTAATTTCTTCTTCTTGTACCTTTTAACATACACTGTAATATTACTTCAGCTTCGGACGCGAAACACAAAGGTAAGATTTTAGTTTCAAATTTTTATTAATTTATATAATTATATTATTTAATTAGTCCATTTATTAAAAGTAATTTACATTGGCTGATGTACTATTTAATTGGAGTATTTTATGATTTTGTCAATTAAAATTGGAATTGAATTAAATATCTCATTTGATTCGAAAATGCTATAGTGAGTTAATTAAATTATTGGATTTGGTAGATTTAATCATTTCTACAGTTAATCTATTCGATTTCATAGGGTTATTAACTAAATGCATAATTATATGTATTGGTGTATAATTAAATTGTATAACAACGAGGAATTGATAGAAAATTCATAGAAATATTTCGGGAATTATATTTAAAGAATACTACGTTATTAAAAAGGAAAATGAGGGTTTTAATCGTAATTTAATTTAGAAAATATCACTAAGAGCGTAATTATAGAAAAATATATAAAGGGTTTTATTAAATGAATTGTTATGAGTTAATTGATAAATTACATATATACTTAGAAAGTTTAGTTAATCAAAAGAAAAGAGAACGGAGGTCTGAACTTGGATATAAATGAAATATTAGAAGATAGGTGGAAACGTACGAAAATTATTTAAAATATTATCATTATTATTATTCCTGATATTGTGAGTATATTAATTATACGTATAATACTTTTGTATAGGACGTGACGACAAAGTAGGGAATTGAGCAGCTCTCTGCGTTAATTGGAGTATTTTGGGATTTGAGGTAAGTATAGCTAATTGGATTATATATATATTTATATGTGTAGTATTATACATATTGGTTGCTTGTATATCTGATTGCGAACTTGGATTTGTATTTATATATATGGATATTGTATAATAGTTGTTTATATGTGTTATCGTGGACTATTTGTCTGATTACCTGGATATCTGTGGAATTGTTATTATGTGTCTATCTATAGTGGTGTTGTATGGAAGCCAAATAAATGATTATGAGCTCTTACATTTGATTATCGAATAAAATTAAATGAGAAAGTTATTGACGAGAAGATAATTATTAAATGGAGTTGATTGATGATGTCAATGATGATGATATGTGTATGGAATAAAAGATGGCTTACCTAACTGGGAGGGGGCATACTGCAATGGCTATGATGATATGATTAATGATGAGCTGTGTGTTGTGTGATATCATAAAAAAAAAGGGAAAAGATATTGTAATTGAGATGACGATGTGATAGCCGGTGAAGCCATTGGGTGATGCACTCTAGTTTGGTTGAGCAGGGCCCTAAGAAAACAAACAAAGATGTTATTATTATGTTATAGACTGATATATGATAATGAGCATGTGTTGTTTCTTATATCTGCAGATAATATTGAGGAACCTTGATTGGTTGACATGATTGTATTGTGTTGACTTGTGATGTATATATATAATTTGATTGGCTATACTTACTGAGTAGGCAGCTCACGCCTTGTCACGTACTTTTCAGGAGATAGGTAATACTGGCTAGCCGCACTGGATTGTGATCCGTGCTGTTATACTCATTAGGTGGATCAGCCGTGATATTTAAAGCAGAGACTTTTGGCTGTATGGTTATTAAATATGCTAGGCTTTTGTCGGGATGGTGTTTATAATTGTACAGCGGGTTGTACGTTGTTTACTTTTGAGATATTATATACGGGGACGTTAGTACTTATTATCCTCTGACATGGCTTATTGTCTTATGGAGCTTATATATATTATAATTGAAAACATGAAATATCTTATAAGTAAGATTGTAATTAGGGAGAGAGTATGATAATTTGTGGTAATTAGGTGTGATATTGTAGGGGGTGCTACAAGCATGCCCCAAAACCTGTGCGACCCACTGAGCCCACAGTGGATCTATGGTCAGTCTAAGGGTAGGCTTACATTATTACAAGATATTTAACCCATTAACAAATTATGGGCCTTGTAATCTCTCTTTATTTCTTCTTTTCCTTCGTGGGCTCCGTCCTTCGGGCCTCTTATCCATGGATCTCCGTGGGCCAACCCATGGCCTCCTCCATGGTTCAATAGGCTTCGTGATCATCCATGTTAATCCAATTAACAAAATAGCACATTTATTTTCAAAATAAACATGCACCCAAAATATAATGCAAACCATGCATTATAATTAATGACATCCAATATCATAAATTAATTACACATCAAATCTCAGAAATTTATATGTAAAATAATGCAACATAATAATGGACATAAGTGCAACCCATGCAAAAATTAATTCTTGTTTGACAACCCATTCAAATTAATTTTAGTAATTTAACCTTGGGAAATACCAAATCTCAACCAAAATTAAATTCACCAAAATTAACTGTTTCAGAAAAATATGCAGAAAAATAAAAAAAATTAAAAATGAAAAATTCTGAAAAATCAGAAAAAATCAGGTCAGACGGCGGCCGGCCCAGCCTGCCTGCCGCGCACGCGCCCGCCTGCTGCGCCCACATGCCCACCGCAGGCCTCGCCAGCGCGCGGCGCCTGCAAGACGGCCGGCAGCGTCGGCAGCTGCTCGTTTTTTTTTTTTTTTATTTTCTGAAACTTTTTTTTTTCTGCAATTTCTGAAACAACAAGAAAATAATCAATTTTCAGAAATTCCAAATTTCAATAAAAAATCTCATATCCAAAATTAAATGCACAATAAAACACATAAACCCTATATCCAGATATGCAATTAAAATCCAAAAATCATGCTTCCAAAGCCGATTAAAAAACATGTAAACATGCTGAAACACGTAATACACGTTAGATTCTAGGCCTATACACCGGACCGGGCTCTGATACCACTTGAAGGAAACGGATCGGCCCTGGAAGCGCGGCGGAAGCGCGAATAATCGAAAAAATGGTAAAACAAGCAATAATTAACGAAATTAATTCTGATCAAGGGGTGTACCCTTGATCGTTCCCGGGCGTTCGGTGTATTAAACAATACATAGGCCAAGAATAATATGAGAAAAATAGAAAGAGCAAAAACGAAGTTTACCTTTGTAGTTTTCTCGTACGGCTACAAGCATTGATCCCTTTTTCAACCCGATTCTTCTCCACGAGGTTTAAACATTGAAACCCTCTAAATCCGTCCACTACAATCACCGTGGATCTCTCTTTTTCTCGTGCTAGCAAGATAAAGAAAAGAAAGGGAGAAATCAACAACACGTTATTAGTTAAGAGCGTCAATTTCTCTTCGTTCCTTCTCTGATTCGATGAACCAAAGAAACGAAGAAAGAGAGGAGTATTTTGGGAGAGAAAAACAAAGAAGAAAGCTGAAGTTGGAGTGCCTAATTCGTGGGTTAGGGTTGTTAGAGTTAGGAGAGTGTGTTAGTGTTTTTTTTTACCTAGTCACAACACAACACTATATGAGACCTATCTCATCCAAACTCTCTCCTCTCTTTTCCTTGAAACCCTAGCCGCTTTTTCATAAAATTTGGCTGAAAATTTCGTGCACTCCATCATATTAAACTAACTAACTCTTCCTTTAACTTATACAAAGTCAAAACGGGTCATGGGCTTGGTGTAAAGTGGACTAGGCTTCAATAGATTGAGCCCATGTCCAATGGCCCTAAATTAAATTCAATTTAATCTTTAAGTCCTTTAATCCAATTAAAAGACCTAAGCCCATTCTCTCTTTTAATTTATGAATCCAATTCATAAATAAAATCAAGCCGATTAAATTAATCCAATTAATTAAAAAAGGCTTAAAACCCAAACCATGGGTGGCCGTCTAGCAACGGTCTATGGCACTAGAGACTAGGTGAATGTTGGCGTGAACATTTAGGCTTCGAATCCATACAAGTACGATCTTACTGTCAACCGTATCCTGGCCTTAGTCTAGGGCATGGAATTAGGTGTCGGTTCCCATCCTTGACTAGGCAACTATGCTTAACACTCGAGATGCCTTTACTCCACTGATCCGATCTACGAAACCTATCCCTGATCGATCAATCATTTTGGCCAAAGACTTTTAGAGTCTAAACCATCTCAAGGTGCATAGAAGAACTCTCTGTCATATAATGACAGGGGACAGATCCTCTCTTGGAATCTACCGTCCTCGCTATATACTCCGACTGCACTCGATAAGGCTTATGATGACCATGCCTTATGACACAGCCACCTCTTGCCATATCCAAGATACAGTCTTCATAAGCACGTAACTGCCATGATTCCTCAAGTCAGATGACTAATTCTCGTACTATTGGGACCGGGAATCCCAATCATACCGACCAAGCCGTAAGAGGCTTCCATATGACGATTCCCGCGAGTTACTTCAGTCAGTTGACTGCCTGGCCAACCAACCCACTAAAACTGCATGGATGACCTACGTCTCCTGCCGACGAAAGACGGCTGCAGTACTTAGTGCAAGTCTCCATAGGATCCTCGATGCCCAATCTCGAGGTCCTGAACTTGGAACATTCCAGACCGACCCTTAGGAGTTGGTTTCATAGCTGCCAAACTTATGCGCAGCCCAACTCCACGGGTTAACCTTTCGATCCGTGGGCATTTCGTTGTGATATTGAAACCCTGTTCAATATCAGTAGTAAGCACAACGAAACATATTACAATCTTGATGAATTCTTACCATATTCACCAATCTAATAATGTTTGATAAAGATTGTCGAATGGAAAATAGCCAATCCAATTGGCTTTTGGTCACCCATTCCAACAGGAATTACGTGAAAAAGGTGAGACAAAATATCTTGGGGATCTTGTAGAACGAGACTGGTATTGGATACCTCCCACAAGTCTATTTTCATGTAAATCGCAAAAGCGGAGCATGGAGAATTTTGGTTGTGGACCTCAAGCCTACTAGCAAAATGGTTTTTCTAAAACCCCATTTGAGAGTGATGGGCTTTCGCATAAATAGTAGAAGGGTTAATGACCGAAGTCCAAGTCCTCAACTTGAAACTAATGTTATGATAATTTGCTTTTATTTTTTTGTTCATTATTAATGTCTAAGAATCCACTGAACTATACTTGAGCCTAACTGAGAAATCTGAAGATGGTCCTCGATTTTGAGAATCAGACTTACGTTCTGGATAAGTCTCTACCTCGGACTTTGCTGGAAGGGTTCCTGTCTGGAGAATGTTTAATGTTCGAAAAGTTTACTCAGTGATATGAGAATAACTGAAAAGTACACAGTATTGTATTCGGCTCAATGAGTAACGAGATCCAGAAATAGTACAAAAGGTATGAGGATGTCTGTCGATAATGCAATGCATGAAAGAACTTTATGCGGTACCGGAATGATATATTAGATATAACAAGACGAAGGCATTATTCGGCAGGATAATAATTGAGGGATCGTCCGTACAAGAGCATGGAGTGATGATGCTATCCCTAGTGGAGAAGCTCAAAGATCTCTAGGCTGATTTTAAGGAGGAAGAAACGAACGTTGACTTGAGTCTACAATCACAATCTCCATCCGTTGACCAATTTACTATAGGCTATAACATGAATGGGCTTGAGGAAAACCTTCATGAGTTGATGAGTATATTGGTCAAGTACGAGGCAATGATTGAAAAGTCTGCGTCGTAAGTACCAGTGGGAGAGGCTTCAACCTCTAAGCGAAGGGCAAGGTTGCCGGACACGAGAAGAGGAAGAAGGGTGAGACATCTTCTACTGCTGCTAGCACTTTGAATGCTCCTATTACACCGCTAGGCGGCGGTAAAGGAAAGAGGAAGAGGGTTTGTCAGTCAAGAATTTCGAATAATGTTTGCATTTATTGCCGTGAGAAGGGCCATTAGAAGAGGGAGTGTCCTAAGCTCATCTCCAATGAAGGTATAAATTTTTAATTAAGTATTAATATAATCACCATTCTACTCTTGGTATTGGATACCAACGAATTCATATTCTGCGAATGGTTTGCAGATGGTGATGAGGAGTAGAAAAGCCGAAACCAAATGTCATAAGGCTTAGCGATAATGGGGTTGTTGCTATGAAAGACTAGGAGTGTAGTTAGGCTTAGTGGCTATCATGTTAGGGTAATGTTATGTAACCTAGCATGATCAAAATCTTTTTCTCATTATTGCTAGACAATTTTGATTACATAATTTTTTTCATAAAAAAAAGCTTTTTATTTGACATTGAACAGGATTCATGTCTGTTGGGTAAAACATATACCATCTCATAATTAGATTATGCATTCTCAAATAAAGAATAAACTGATAATCAAAGAGCCCAAGCTTACAGTCCTGGTAGGTCAATCTATTCTAGTTGAGGAAGACAGAGATTGATAGGTTTAAAGAGCACTAGAAATAGGCAATTTGGATTCATTAGCTTTCAAAATCTTACTAAGAAAGAGAATAACCGGAAAAGCTCTTTTGTGGGACAAAAATGAGTTTACCAGTTACACATTGGATTGGATCTAGTATGATATCTGTAAGTTGCTAAAGTATACAAGATCTGTGTGGGGGTTCACCAGTCTAATTTTATTTGATGAGGTTCAACGAATTAGACTTGGAGTGGTGAACTAACATGATCACCGTTCGATTGAATTGAGAGGTGTGTATTTAGTGTGAGTTTTTTTAATATAAAAAATGAGAATGTAATTCTCACTTGGTGAAGTTCTTTCTAAAAGGACCACGGTTGATCGGTCTCTGATAAAGAAAAAATCAAACTAAGTTGGACTTTGTTTTATCGGTGTTTCACTGAAATAGGTTGGCCCTTATTGTATGATGGAACTCATATCGTACAAAGTACTTAAGTTAATAGGATGATCCTACACATGTCAAGGAAATAGTAGGGGTAAGTTTTCATACAACTTCTCAAATGTATCATTCGTAATCAACTATATCTCTAACTGACCATATTATAGTCCTTATTTGTCCCTGGAATTATATTTTAATCCAAAAGGATATAAGGAGGAGAGATGTTGAATATTGTTTGGAATCAATAGCTTGGAGCTTAACGATTCACTGGGAAGTTCTAACTAGGTTTGACACATCATAAAACTGGAATATTTGATTTATCAAATAATCATACTAGGTATGATTTGATAAAATCGAGCACAGTGTTAGTGGAGTTGGTGTGAGTTCCAATGTATTTAGTATATAAACGTCTTTTTCATTAAGAATGAGATTAAGATATTTGAGAAACACTAAGATACATATAGAATTTTTCACGAAATTCTCCATAAAAGGAATTGAATTCCTACATAAGGGATGAGCTGTTCAAGAATCAATCATAGAAGACTGATGAGAAAGCTCAAGCTATTTGAGACTCAGTCATGTTTGATTGATGAGAAAGCTTAAATTTTTCAAGACTCAGTTACGTCTAACTGATAAGAAAGCTCAGATGTCTAGGTCATCCCCTACGTCTGTGCCGAAGACAGCATGAAATTGTCGGTTCGTGTGTGTAGGACCTGATGTTGTGTATGCTCAGGGTATGACACAATGTATATCAGAAATACACCAATTGGCAGCAGACATTTGTCAAGAGTGGTCTTTAATACCTGAATAAGGATTAAAGAAGTGTTCATGACGCATGTTTGTGGAGAGTTAACTCTCGAAGGCTAAAATGATACTAGCTTCCAGATTCATGTGAATGATTAGTCCTTAAAGTATAGTGACATTCGGACTTGATGGTAGGCATGGTAGCTTGGAGGGATTTCAAGCAGACACCCCATGTTAAAATTTGAATGTGGGAGACTTAACAAGTAAGTCTAGGAAAGTAGTTTGGATCGAAAAACCACATCCATTGGATGCCTAGCACGATCGAGCCAGTTGTAGCCATAGAGGCAAACGGCAACGCTAGGGCAAGAGCCTGATGGGCCCGAGATCTCATAACAAGATCCACAAAAATTCTTAGATAACAACCATCTGTAGGCAGCGGTGGTGAAGGAAATACACGGTTGGACCATGTAGATCAACAAAAAAATAAAGTAGACCCACGAAACCGAGCTGGTATGGTAGATTGCTCATGCTCAGAAAGTTCTGAGCGACATGTGTAATTGGCTTAATGGTTAAGTAGGAGATTATTGGGATAGGTGACCAAAAGCCAATTAGATTAATTGTTTTTCATCCGACAATCTTTATCAAATAATATTAGATTGATGAATATGGTAAGAATTCATCAAGATGGTAATATGTTTCGTTGTGCTTACCACTGATATTGAACGGAGTTCCAATGTCACAATGAAATACCCACAGACCAAAAGGTTAAACCCGTGGAGTTAGGTTGCGCATAGGTTTGGCAACTATGAAACCAACTTTTGATGGTCAGTCTGAAACGCTCTAAGTTGAGGACCTCAAAATTGGGCATCGATGGTCTTATGGAGATTTGCACTAAGTACGCAGTCGTATTTTGTTGGCAGGAGAGGTAGGTTGTATGTTCATTTTTAGTGGGTTAGTTGGCAAGATAGTCAATCCACTGAAGTGACTCGCGGGAATCATCATATGAAAACCTCTTAAGATTTGATCGGTATAACTAGAATTCCCGATTCCGATAGTACGAGGTTAGTCCTCAGACTTGAGGAATCATGATATTTACGGCGAGTGGTGGCTATATCATGAGGTATGGTCATCATAAGCCTAATCCAGTGCACTTGGAGTAGTAACAAGGACGGTGGATTCCAAGAGAGGATCTGTCCCCTGTCAGTATATTGCAGAGAGTTATTCCATGCACCTTGAGATGGTTTAGACTCTAAAAGTCTTTGGCCAAAGCGATTGATCGATCAGGGATAGGTTTCCTAGATCGAATCAGTAGAGTAAACGCATCTCTAGTATTAAGTAAAGTTGTCTAGTCAAGTATGGGAACTGACACCCAATTCCATGCCCTAGACTAAGTTCAATAGGCGATTGATAGTAGGACGATACTTATATAGATTCAGAGTCTAAATGTTCACGTAACATTCACCTAGTCTCTAGTGTCATGGACTGTTGCTAGACGACCACCTTTGGTAACGGGTTATTTTTTATTGTGGGATAATCGAAAATAATTAATTAAATTAGATTTAATTAATTGTATTAATCACACATGCCCAAATCTAGCTGAGGGTGAACCTAAGGGTCACACCATACCACTATAATGGGATGGAATTAATTTGAAATTAATTTTAGAAGATTCAGATTAATTTAATTGGATTAGTTTAACCTTTGGAGAGAATAAATTATTAGATCATTTATTTATACCATTCCATTGGATGGATGCCTTGAAATTAAACTAATGGGATTAATTAGAATTTCAAGTTAGCTAGTAAAATTAATAAGATTAATTTTATTGGGTTTGGTCCAATTTATAAATTAGATTTATAAATTAAAAGAGAGAGCATGGGCTTTGATCTTTTAATTAGATTAAAAGATAAGGAGTTTAATATTGAGCTTATAATTAAATAAGATTTAATATATGTCCATGAGACGTGGGCTTGATCTTGTAGACAACTTGACTAGCCCAATGCCTTGGTTGGATCTTGACTAAGTTAAGGAGGACAATTTTGGAAGGTTCTTTGACTGATTTTGTAGGCTAATTTCGTGCATTAGGGTGGCTAGGGTTAGGATGGTTGTTTTGGAGCCTAACTAGGTTAGGACTCCTTGTATGTGTATGACAAGGTCATATACCTTAGCTAAGTCAAGGAGGATAATTTTGAAAGGTTCTTTGGCTGATTTTAGAGGCTAATTTCGCGCATGAGGGTTGCTAGGGTTAGGATGGTTGTTTTGGAGCCTAACTAGATAAGGACTCCTTGTATGTGTATGACTAGATCATATATATACCTTCATTAAACTCTAGCCGCACACACAACATATAGTAGCCTCTCCAAACCTAAAATATTTTGTGCCTCTCTCTTCTCCCATGTCCTTCATCTTCAAGTTTTTAATTTGGTCTTAGAGATCAAAGAAAACGAAAGAAAGATCAAAACACGTTAATTAATAGCGATTGTTTTGATCTCCATCTTTTCTGTGGAGATTTTGCTAGTACGAAATCTCCACATCCTTTAGTGGTGGTGTGTCATTCTTAAGAGGGTCTCAAGATCGAGGTCTCATCGTGGATGGATTTGGAAACAAAAATAAAGAGGAGATAACACTGGTAGCCATACGAGAAAAACGACAACGGTAAATCTTTATTTACGTTTTTCACTCCTTGTCTTTTTCTCATGATTTCTTGACCTATGTAATTATTGCATGTTTCTTCATTTTTTGGATTTTTCGCACTTCCACAGTGCTTCCCAGACCGATCCGCTTCCTTCAGACACTAGCCCAAATCTAGCTGAAAGGTGAACCTAAAGAGTCACACACAAATCACAGTGGAAGGACTAGAAATTAATTCCGAAAGATGTAAATAATTACATTATTCACATGAGGGATGATTCATTGGATGGATAACCTAATATTAAATTAATTAAATTAATTTAACTGGGCTTGTCTTAATTAATAAATTAGATTTATTAATTAAAGAGAATTGGGCTTATGTCTTTAATTAGATTAAATAATATTGGGCTTAATTTAGTTTGAATTTATTAAATTGGATTTTATTAAATTCATTGAGCCATGGATTTATTTTAATTTAATTAAAATGAAACCCGACCCACTAAATTAAGGTCCGCTAGCAATAGAGTGAACTTCTATTGTTGGAAGGAGGATTGGTTAAAATTGCGGTTTTGAAAAGTGTAGACTTGACCATGTTTGGAGCCTTTCTTTTATTGCATGATTAGATCATACCATAGAGGAAGGAGAGTGCTTTGTAGGTAGGTGGAATGTATCTAGACATATTTCCACCTTCCCATACAAAGTATATATATGTGAATTATCATCATTATTCACAAGATGATAACACATAGTGAAAAGTATAGACAATACACACTCCAAGCCTCTTACAATAGTAGCTCTCAGCCTCTCCGTCTTTCTCACCCTCTCATCCCTCTAATTCTCCAAATCTTCTTAATTTAGAATCAAGTGTAGAGTTGTAGAGAATTTTTAATGAAGAGGATACACTAATTGATAGTGTAGTTCTCTTTTATCATCTTCCAATCGGTTTTAATTTCTTCTGGCAAAGAGATTAAAATCTTCTTGCTATGGTGTGTTGTGGATAATCTCTATATGGGTCCTATATTGGAGCCTAGGGTGAACAAAGGGACTAATGCACGATTGGCGGTTGAAAAATAAATGAAGTAAAGTTTCATTTTAAATACGCATCTCTTTCGTTAGATTTACCTATAGCTTTTGTATTTTTGGATTTTGTTACTTTGTTTTACTTTTAAATCCACATGATACATCGAACGCTCGGGAGCACTAAGGGTATACCCCTTGGATGGTCGTAGAATAATTTTAATTATGCATATTTTACCACTTTTCACTTTAAATTTCTTCCTGCGCTCGTGCGTTCTTGAATTGATCTACTCCTTGCAATTCTATAAAACCAACTTCTGAGGGTCGGTTTGAAATGTTCCACATCGAGGATCTCGAGATTGGGCATCGAGAGTCATATTGAGAGTTGCACTGAGTATTGCATTCACTGGATGGATGCTATGTTTCATCGGTGACAGACGTTGGACATCTATGCAATGTTAGTGGTTAGTTGATAAGGTGGCCAACTGACTGAACTAACTCGCGGAGATTATCATATGGAAGCTTTGGAGGCTTGGTTGGCATGACTTGAGTCACCGACTCTAATAGTACGGGAGTAGTCATCAGATTTGAGGAACCATGGTAGTCACGTGAACACAATGATTGTATCTTGGATCTGTGCGAGAGGTGATTATGTCATAGAAATAATCATTATAAGCCTAGTCTAGTGTAATCAGAGTATACAGCAAGGACGGTAGGTTTCAAGAAGACGATTTGTCCCCTGTCAGTATATGACGAAGGTATCTCCTATGCACTTGGAGACGAATTCACGCCTTATGAACCTGTGGCCTTAGTGGTTGGTCGAATAAAAAAAAAGAGGTTCCTATGTTGAGCAATTGAGTGTGACACAACCTCAAGTATTAAGGCATTGACGCCTAGTCCAGGATAGACACCGACACCAAATTTCATACCCTAGACTAAGATCGGAACATGATAGATAGAAGGACCATACCCGTATGGATTTGAAAGCCTAAATGTTAGCACGAACATTCACCTAGACACATTCCTACTTATCTATACAAGGTATATATATATTTATTGTGTATAATTATTATACAAATAATTACACAATACACAATAACACAAAATGAGTGGTGTAGAGAACACACACTCGTCTCTTCTCCGTCTTCCAATCTCGGCTGCACTCTCCCTTCTCTCACTTGGTGATATTTTGGCTTTGATCTCTTCTAGCAAATGGATCAAGGTCTCGTTCGTTCCGGTGTGGTGTGGACTTTACTTTAGAGGATTCCTACGTTGGGATCTTAAAGTGAACGCTTCCCGGTTAGAAACTTGAATCGAAAGAGGTATTCTTGTTTTAAGTTTATGTATTTCTTTCGTTTTATAACCATAGCCTCGTATGAATACACTAATGGTATATCCTTTGGTATGACCTTTTAACTTTGGCGCTATTATTTTATCTCTCACTTTCGCTTGCGCGTTCACGGGCTAATTCGCTTACCTTTTCATAGTGCACTGTGCAACATACTGATTGCTGCCTACAGTCGATGCATAGGGGACGTCCAACATCCTTTAAGCTCCTCATCAGTCTTAAGAGACTGCTTCTTGGACAACTTAACCCCGTGTCTTATCGGAAGAAATCCTCATTTGAAGTGTTCCATCTTGAACCTTTTCAAGACTTTCTCAAGATACGAGTTTTGTGTCATTCTTAAAATCCTTTTAGATCTATCTAAAGATTTTGATCCTAAGGATGTAGAAGCCTCACCCAAAGTTTTCATGGAGAGTTGAGTGGATAACCATGCTTTAGTCACCCCCAACAATTTGACATCATTTCCAATGAGCAAAATGTCGTCCACATAAAGCACTAGGAACTATGGTTTAGAGTATCGATCGATATCTAATAATATCAGCCAATACGTATCCGGATCGGCACGGTAAAATCGATCGATACTAGATATTATCTGAAATTATTATGTAACAGTGATATTATCCGATATTATCACCGATACAATGATATTATCGCTCGTATCCGTTATTATTGGCGATCATATCCTATTTTATCGGCAAAAGATGAAAATTTCTTTCCAAAATTCATGGTCTTTTTTTTTAAACTCTCTCCAAATTACTTTGAAATTCTCTATAAAACTCTTTGAAATTCAATAATGCATAAGTTGTTTTGTGGTTTACTTTGGTCTTTTAAAGTGTTGGAAACATGAATTCTAGTTTTCTATTGGAACACATATAGTTGATAAAAGAAAATTAATTTGAGAATATTTGTGTCTACTTAAGATTGTTCGGATCATGTTGGTTAATTTGTTGTATGAATTTAATATGAAATTGGTTGATGACATCAAGCTTTAAGAGGCTGAGAAATTGTATGAACTTACTAAATAAATATCCTAAATAGACTCTTGTCATTATTTTGGGACCTACACTCCCATATAACTTTAACAACACTTTTTGAATTATCATTGATTTGAGAAATAGAAATAGCCGAGAGAACCCTGATGCAGTAAATTTCATGTGCTTATATTTTAGTTTTATATATGTATTAATTTCTTAAGCACTACTATGATTAATTTAATAATGCTTGATACCATTAAAATTTTTGTTTGTAATATTAAATAGTATTTTGTGATACTTATAGTTTTTATAATTTTACTATTTTTTTAATTTTTTAATTATATAATACATTTGTTTCGTATCGCTCGATAATATCCGATACGCTGCAACCAATGTAGAACAATACCCGCTAATATCATCACCGATACCGTGACTCAAAACTATGCTAGGAATGCAACAGAGCTCCCACTGACCTTCTTGTATACACAAAGGTCAAAGTCATTCTTGATGAAATCATAAGCCCGTATGACTTCGTCAAAACAAACGTTCCAACTTCAGAAAGCTTGATTTAAGCCATAGATGGATCTTTGGAGATGATAGACCTTCGACTCTTCTCCTACAACCATGAATCCATCTGATTGAATCATATAGATCTCTTCCTCAATGAAACTATTACGGAAAGCCGTTTTCACATCGATATTCCATATTTTGTAGTCATACCATACTGGTATGGCAAGCATAATCTGTATGGATTTAGACATGACAACGAGCGAAAAAGTTTCCTCAAAATCGACCCCAGGTCGTTAAGTATATCCTTTTGCCACCAGCTTGGCCATTGAAGGTTGTTACCTCCCCATCAATACCAATCTTCTGTTTATAGACCCACTTACACCCAACGATTTAACACCCTTGGGTCGGTCCACCAACGTCCAGACTTGGTTTGAGCTCATGGAGTCCATTTCAATTTCATGGCTTTAAGCCACTTTCCTAAATCAATATCCTACATCGCTTCTCCATAAGGCTTGGATCATTATCCAACTGACTGGTCACACCTAGAAAGCCATACTTCTTAGGAGGGTTTCGCACTCTAGCTAATGTATGGAAAACTGGAACATTATTAATAGGAGCAGGTAGGTGAAGACAATGTCCCTGCATTTGACTAAGGTGCCTTACTTGATTCTGCAAGGAGCAACTCATTGCGTCGGGCATCCACTGAAAAACCTCTTTCCAAGACCACTGCATTTCTCGAGATAAATACCTTTTACTTAGAGGGGTCATAAAAATAATGCCCTGCAGGTTTTTTTAGATAACCGATGAACCTGCACAAACTACACCTCGAATCTAGCTTGTCTTCCACTAGCATCTTGATTTATGTAGCGCTTAAGTATTTGTAGGAAGCAGGCTTACCGTGCCTTATCTAATATGGCATTTGGGCCACTATCTTAGATGGCGGTATGTTTAATAACATAGCCGCCGTCTCAAGTGCATAACCCCGAAAGGATAAGGGTAGTTCATTAAAATTCATCATAGATCAGACTATGTCCAATAGAGTCTGATTTCTCGTTTTAGCCATGTCGTTTAGCTGAGGCGTCTTCGGAGGTGTCCATTAAGAGACTATACCGCTTTCCTTTAGATAATCTAGAAACTCACCACTTAGATACTCCCCACCTTGGTCTGACTGAAAGGTTTTAATTTTGCTACCAATTTGGTTCTCAACTTCAAATGTAAACTCTTTAAACCTCACAAAGGCCTCAGACTTGTACCTTATCAGGTAAACATAACCATACCATTAATGATCATTGATAAATGTTATGAAGTAGGAGAACCCTCCTCTGGCCTGAGTATTCAGTAGCCTACAGACATCTGTTTGAATCAAATCCAATATACCATTGGCAAGGTTACTTTGTCCAAAAAATGGCTTCCTAGTCATTTTTCCTTTTAGACAAGACGCACAGGCTGGTAGGTTGTCCAAATTGTATATTTCTAAATGCTTTGAGTCTACCAACCTCTTTATTTCTAGACTCTTTGAGTCCACCAAATTGTATAACCTTGTATGCTAAATTTGTGCATTTTCAAGATTGTCTAATTTATATTTGTTTTGAGTAGTCGTGATCCAATTAGACCTTTGCAGAATTTAAAGACCATTATTTAATTTACCCAGCAGATGAGAAGAACCATCTTTCATCAAATACAAATAACTTTTATTAATCAAAAACTGAAAACCAACATTGTCTAACAACGGAATGGAAATAATATTTTTTATCATGCTAGGTACAAAATTACGATCCTTTAAATCTAGCATAACAGAATACTAATAACTAAGTTGATGGTTCCTATAGCTTCAGCTGCGATAGCCTTGCCATCGCCAATTCTAAGGACCACCTCGTCTTTATTTAGCTTTCTGCTTCTTTCCAACACCTGCAAGTCATTGCAGATGTGAGCACTATAGAAGGTATCCAATACCCATGAAGCAGAATTAGTAACCATGTTAACCTTAATAGCAAACATACCTTGCTTGGGAGGGAGTTTGGGACAATTACTCCTCCAATGCCCTTTCTCATAGCAATGGGTGCAGATATCGTTTGCCCTCGACTGTTGCTGAGTACCCTTCTTCCTCTTTTCCTTGTCCATTCCCACTGCAGCAACGGGAGTGCTCTCAGTGTCTTTAGCTACGACGACAACATTCGCCTTTTCCTTACCTTTCTTCCTCTTCCAGCGTCCAATCTCTTGTCTTTCGCCTTAGAGATCGAAGCTTCCCCTACCAATACTGATGGCGTAGACTTCTTAGTCATTACCTCGTATTGCACCAACATATTGATCAACTAATAGACTTCTCAAGCCCGTTCAGATTGAAGTTGACAATAAATGGATCGAAGGATGGAGGAAATGGCTGAAAGATCACGTCAATTTATGTGCCATTGTTAAGCTCAGCTTTCAGGTCCTCGAGGACTTTGCGGTGGTTTGCATGCCATCTTTCAAATGTAACACTCTTGTCAGATGTGGACCTGGCCGACAATGTCTGAGGAAGCGGCTTATCTATGATACACCCTTGGTTCTCATAGTCAAGGACTATCTTTACACTACGCCCTAGTTTGTATAATTTGTCCCATTGAATTTATTATTTTCTAGTATCACAGTCAATAGATTCTTAGATATTATCTACATAAAATGTAAAAGTAGAAAGTTAGCAAACTATTATAATATTTAATTCAAGTTATGGACTTGGACTTCAGTCATTAACTCTCCTACTATTTCTGCGAAAGTCTATCACTTTAAAAAATGGGGTTTTGATAAATCATCCTAGTTGGCTTGGGGTCCACAAGCGAAATTCTCGATTTTCTGCTTTTATGATTCACATGGAAAGAACCTTGTGGGAGGTATCAAATACCATTCTCGTCCAACGAGATTCCCTAGATATTTTACTTCACCATTTTTGCATGATTCCGAGGACTCTAAGAAAATCACATTACTTGATGTTAGACTCGACCCATCAATGAAATCATAGTACAACCTATCGCACCCCACGACTTGCGAGACAGGAAAATAGAAGCGTATTCACTTTGTTCACAATAATAGGGCAGCTTTATTTTTTTCAATACGTGTCACGACTCGTGAGACCACACATGAGTGAGATTAGTTTTCTCACTACATTATTGTGGATAGAATGCATGAAAAAATAACCCTTTGTTAATTTTAATTTATTAGGGTCTAATATTTAACTTGGTCCAACCAAGTGAAAGTTCATTTTAACTATGACCGAGACCTATCACATTTTAATAATTTGCATGCTAAATATTCAAAATATTAAAGCATTTAAAACGCATCGCATGCAAAATAAAATTCGAGCACGTCCCTATTGGATGATCAAAAGCCCAAAAACCTATGCGACCTACTGAGCCTGCAGTGAATCTATGCTCAGTATAAGGGTGGGCCTATACTATTACAAGCTTTTTAACAAATTAAAAATATATGGGCCTTGTAATACCTTTTTATTTCCTCCATCACCATTCTGGGTTCTATCATTCGGACCTCTTCTCCATAGATCTCCGTGGGCCAAACCCATGATCTCCTCCATGGGCCTATTGGAATAAGTGATCAAAAAACCAATTGGATTGGCTGTTTTGGAAATTGTTCAAGTGATCTTTGTTTAAGTAATATTATTTTCATTTATATGGTAAGTATTTATCTATGGTACATGTGTCTATTGTGCTTACCTATTACGTTAAGCATCGTTTTAACATCACAATAGATATCCACAAACCATTTACATAATCCATGTAGTTGGGCTGCGCAATGGATGGTGGCTATGAAATCAACTTTTGAGGGTTGGTCTAAAACATTCAAAGTCGAGGACCTCAAGACTGGGCATCGAGAGTCTTATTAGGACTAGCATTGGGTAATACGTTCATTGGATGAGTTTAATGTTTCATCGGCATCATACATTAGACGTTTATGCAATTTCAGTGGGTTAGTTGACAAGGTAGTCAACTGACTGAACTGACTTGTGGGGATCATTATATGGAAGGTATGGAGGCTTGATCGGTATGACTTGAGTCCCCAGCTCAGATAGTACGAGAGTAATCCTAAAACTTGAGGAATCAAAGCAGTCACATGCATACAATGGTTGCATCTTAGATCCGCGTTGGAGGTGATTGTGTCATCGACATGAACATCATAAACCTTGTCTAGTGAAGTAGGAGTATATAGCGAGGATGGTGAGTTCTAAGAAGAGGATCCGTCCCCTGTCACTATGTGACAGATGTATTTCCTATGCACTTGGAGACTCGTTCACACCTTATGAACCTGTGCCCACAGTTGTTGATGGAATAGGAAAAAGAGGTTCCTATGTCGAGAAACTTAGCGTAACTTGATCTCTAGTATTAAGCATATATGCCTAGTCTAGGATGGGAACCGACACCAAATTCTATAGAAAAACCGTACCTATATGGACTCGAGAGCCTAAATGTTCACATGAACATTCACTTAGTCTCTAATGCCATTGACCGTTGCTAGACAGCCACCCAGTAGTGGACTTTCTTCATCAATGATTGATCAAGAGTGACTGATTACCGAGTCTAGCTGAAGTGAACCTGAAGTATCACACATAAATCACTGAGAAAGAACAAGGAATTAATTTGGAATTAGTTTTAGAAGGTGTAAATAATTGGATTAATATTTACACGTGGGGTGAACCATTCGATGGATAGCCCAAAATGAAATTAATTGGATTAATTTATATTAGGCTTCTCTTTGTTAATTAATGAACTGAATTTATTAATTAATAAGAGATATTTTGCGCTTGAGTATTTAATTGGATTAAATACCTATTGCGCTTAATTAATTGGATTTTATTAAATTAAATTTAATTAAAATTCATTGCACCTTGAATTTATTTGCGGACTAATTAAGGTCCACTAGCAAATTGATTGAAGGAGAGTTGTTTTTTTTTTTAAAAAAAGAAAGCCGTCTGTGCCTAGACGAGGGGTTTGGCATAGACCCCTACCCGTTTATTGCAATAAAAAATGATCCCTGTACAATCTAAGAAAGCCATAAACAAGGAGTACTTCCTCCCTTTATAAAAAAAATTCTAATAAAATCTAAGAAAACACGTGTCTAATAAAAAATCGAAGCTCAAAAATCTCCTATCTAATGCGATAAAGCTAAGGAGAAGACCTTTTAGATCTACTCGCTCAAAAATTTTATTAATACATGTGTCGCATGCCATATTAGCGAGCAAATCAGCGACTCTGTTACCTTTGTGGCAGAATTTTACCTGCATGTGGCAGAATTTTACCTGCATGTGGCAGAATTGTACCTGCATGTTTCCTATAGTCAGTCTTAATCGAGTAAGCAATCGATGGATCTTTTAACTACCAGCAACGCCTCAAATGCTATGTAATATGTCCTGAGAATCTGCCACAACACATACATTGTGAAATCCTCTTTCATGGGCGAGTCCAAGAGCTCTAACAACAACAACTAATTCAGCGTAGTGATTAGTTTATGTCAGGAAGTATATATGATACACAAAGATGGCTTTACCTCTTTTATCTCTTACAATTCGCCCTCCCCATGCTAGCCCTAGGTTTCCCTTTCAAGCCCTATTGAAATTTAACTTAATCCATCCCCGAATTGGATCATACCATATAAAGATGGAAGGTTACCTTATAGATGAGTGGTATGTATGTAAACACATTCCTACCTGTTATATATATGTATTATGTATAACTATTTAGAAAATAATTTACACAATACACAACAACACATAGTGAGCCTCTCCCTCCTCTCGTTCGGCTGCTACCCGTCTCTCTCACTTGGTGAGAGTTTCACCTTGATTTCTTCTAGCAAAAGGATCAAGGTTTTCTTTGTTCCGGTGTGGTGTGGATCATCTCTAAAGGGCTCCTAGCTGGAGCCTAAGGTGAACAAAGGGCGAGTGCAAGATTAAAATGAAAAACGAAACAGGTAAGATCTCGTTTAAATACCACTTTTTGTTTGTTTCTATAATCTATAGCCTTGTATGTTGGGATTTGTTGTTTTATAATTTTTATACCCACATACTACATCAACACTCAGAAACACCAAGGACACACCCCTTGGTTGCTCGTAGAATAATTATTTTAATTATACGTATTTTTACCTTTTTTTAATTATTTCATCTCTCGCTTCTACTATAGCGTTCCCGAACTGATTTGCTTGCCTTTTAATAGGTGGTATCAGAGCCCGGTTTAATATATGGATAGAGAATTAAGTGTGTTCTTATTTATTAAGCATGAAAACGCATTTTCCGGTTTTTAAAGCATGATTCAATTGCTCTTTGTTGATGATTATATGTAAGAATTAACTTGTTTAATCTTGTAATTATTTCGTATATTTGGTGTGTTTAAAAAAGTTGGATTTTTTGTAAATACATTTTTTTGTTTCAGATTAATATGCAGAACCAAAAAAAAATTAAAAAGGCACTGTAGCAGTGCACTGCCAGCCAGTGCGGCCGGGCGAGCGCAAGCTTTGCGTAGGAGGTGCGCGTAGGCTACGCAGGCCGGCTCAGTACTACACGCAGGCAACATGGCTGCACGTGCGCGTGCTAGTAGAGGACCTAGCGAGTGCGCGCGCACACTCACGACCGACTGGCTGTGCTGCTACCAGACGGTCGAATGATTGGGCCATTTTTTCACCATTTTTCCAGAAATTTGGAGTTTCTGGATTGTTGCATATTTTTGTGAAATAATTACTTTTGAATTAAATTAGAGTTTTTTAAATTAAATTACTTAATTAATTAGTATATTTTGTGCATTTGATGCACATATTTTATTTTCCATTTAATTACAATTTTAAACTTGTGTTTTTTTGTACATATAATTTTTAAATTTATGATATTGGATAGCATAGATTATATAAAGCATGGTATGTGTTATATGTGTTAAGCATGATTATTTGAAATTATTATGCTTGGTTGTTAATTAGATTAACAATGGATTATCACAAAACCCATGACCACATGTATGGATTTTTATTTTCTGTTAGGTAGGGCCTGCATGTCTCTTGGTTAATTTTATACCTTCCTATCTCTTGTATTATGCGATCAAAAGCCAATTGGATTGGTTGTTTTCCATTCGAAAATCTTTATCAAATAATATTGAATATGGTAAGAATTCATCAAGATGGCAACGTGCTTTGTTGTTTTTACCACTGATATTGAACGAGATTTTAATGTCACAACGAAATGCCCACGAATCGAAAGGTTAAACCCTTACAGTTAGGCAGGGCATAAGTTTGGTAGCTATGAAACCAACTCCTGAGGGTCGGTCTGAAACGTTCCAAGTCGAGGACCATGAGACTGGACATCGAAGGTTGTATGGAGACTTGCACTAAGTACTGCAGCCGTGTTTTATCAGCAAGAGGCATAGGTCATCTATGCAGTTTTAGTGGATTAGTTGGCAAGGTAGTACGAGATTAGTCTTTGGATTTGAGAAATCTTGGCAGTCACATGCATACGAAGATTGTATCTTGGATATGGCAAGCGGTGGTTGTGTTGTGAGGCATGATCATCATAAGCTTTATCCAGTGCAATCGGAGTATGTAGCGAGAACGACAGATTCTAAGAAAGGATTTGTCCCTGTCAGTATGTGATAGAGAGTTCTTCCATGCACTTTGAGATGGTTTATACTTTAAAAATCTTTGGCCAAAGTGATTGATCGATCAAGGATAGGTTTCCTAAATCGGATCAGTAGAATAAACGTATCTCGAGTGTTAAGTATAGTTGCCTAGTCAGGGATGGAAATCGATGCTCAATTTGATACACTAGACTAAGGCAGGGAGATGGTTGACACTAGGACCGTGCTCGTATGGACTCAGAGCTTAAATGTTCACGCCAACATTCACCTAGTCTCTAGTGTCATGGACCGTTGCTAGACAGCTACCCATGGTAACGGGTGATTTCTGGTTATGGGATAATCGTAAATAATTAATTATATTAGATTTAATTAATTATGTTTGGTCATACACACCCAAGTCTAACTGAGGGTGAATCTAATGGGTCACATACAAATCATTTTGGAAGTGATGAAATTAATTTAGAATTAATTCTGAAAGAAATTAATTAATTTAATTTAATTAATTCATGGAGAAGAGAAAATAAATAATTGGATAATTTATTTGGGATAATCCATTGGATGGATAGCCCAAGAATTTAGTTGATTGGATTAATTATATTTTTGGCGTAGCATTTTAAATTAATTTGATTTATTTAAAATAGCTTGAGATAATTAATTTATGGATTGGATTCATTAATTAATTAGTGGATAGGGTTGTTTAATTAATGGATTGAATTTATTAATTAATGTAGATGAGCTTAATTAATTAGTTGGACTAATTAATTGTTGGGGTTTGATTAATAAATTAGATTTATTAATTCAGTATATTTGAACCTATATATATTTAATTGGATTAAATATTCACATGAATTTTTTTGGGATATTTTATTTAATTGAATTAAATAGTAAAACGAATAGATTATTATTAGGCTCAACAAATAGGACCTGTTCGAAACTAGGGGGCTCCAAAATTTGATGCTTGAATTTGAAAATTATGGAATTTGATTTCTTTCTCATTCCTCTCAAACTTGGCTAGAATAATACCTCAAACTAGAAGCAGTTATGTGGTAGTTTAGATGATCAACTAAAATTTGTAGAATATTGATTAGCAAAAACACTCTTTGAGTTTAGGCTAATACACGAACACTCCTATATTTTATAAAATTACAGCTACATCCTCTAAAGAGGAGTGTTTGTATAAGTTTTGCATTTGAACAGGAGGTGTAATTTCAATTACAACTATAACTTCAGAAAATATTGCTGTAATTTTGGAGAAGTAGGATTGTTTGTGAATTTTGACCTAACTTTTGGGGTATCAACCTGAAATATAAAGATTATAAACTTATAGAGTTTACACAAATTTTTATACTAATTACCAAAATTATATATGATGGTTAATATTTATTTTAAATAAAAAATTTATAATAATTTAACTTATTAGGGAATGATCGTATAAACATATTTTAGTGTATAAATAATAAAAAAAGTTTCAATACATATAACACAAAATAAAAATTATGTTTTAACGGTTATACAAAAGGATTGTAAATTTATAAAGTTTATATAGATTTCTATAATAATTACAAAAATCATCAATTTTGGATATATTTTATTTTAAATAAAAAATTTGTAATAATTTAAGTCAATGAAAAGGGAAGGTATTTTTAGAGTTTGACATAAAGTTTTGATCCATCAGCTTTTATATTTTGTGACTATATGACTATTGCCACAGTAAAATATAAATAAATTTAAAATTGAAGTATAATAATAGCTATTTATTGGACCACAAAAGATACTAAGGTTTACTGAATTTTGGATTATTTTCTAAAAATAATTGATAATTAGTATACTAATAAATTTCTAATTATTTTTAAATACAAAAATAAAAGAATAATAATAATTAAAGTAAAGCACACAATAATAGAATTATTTTCACGAGGATCAACTTAACAATAACAAATAAAAATTAAAGATACGAATAGGAAAATTGATAAATAAATAAACAAAGAGAAAATATAGTTTTCTTAAGAATAAATTTAAAAAAAAAAGTTACAGATTAACAAATAAATATTTTAATAAAAATACATATAAGATATTAAGTTTCAATTCAATACGAAAATTTAATTATTGAGTGTATCTCTTATTATTTAATTTTGAAAGATATAAAAAATGAACCTGTAAAAAGGGATCATCTCAACTTTAGTCCACTAAATTTTGTAATAACTTCTGGTACCTCATAAATTTTGATCTCTAAATGTTTTAAAAATTATTAAAATTCTTTTTGTTAGTTGATTGTTTAAACTATTGGAAATTATTTTGATTAAAAAAATTAGAGCCAGAATAAAAGACCAAAGTTAGCAGTCTTCTACATGACTAGAGGTGGCAATTGGACACGGACTCGACAAATTCAGCCCGGACCCGCCCCATCCAAAAAATTAAAAGCCGGCGGGTAGTGAGTCCTAAGAATTAGGACCCGGCGGGGTCCCAAGTCCTTAATCCAAAACCCGCCCAGCATAGTTATTTTATATAAATATTAAACATCGTGACACGCAATACCTGCGCGCATAATTTTATTTTATTAAAATTCATAATTAATTTATTCCTGTAAAAGTTACTAATATTTTTTAATGCATTAAATTGCCAATACTAATATGTTATTTTTAATTTAATTAATTATAAATTTAAATAAAAGTGAGTAAATTTAATTTGTGAGTGCAACAATTGCATGGAATTAATTTTCTTAAGAGACGTAATTGAATAGTTAATTCAATATAAGTTGAAAGTTAAATAGATTTTATAAATGAAAGGACATTTTTGGTATTTAAAAAATTTAGTGTAGTGGTATGATAACAACCACTTTGTATCTATAAGAGCTATTTTCTTTATAATAGTATAGATACAAATTTTTTACTTTATCTTGACAGAATAACACTAATAAAATATTATATCATTTTATATCTTTAATTTTTTTATAATACTTTTTCAAATTATTCTCAACTTCTAACTTGAAAAATAAATAAAAATAATCTTTATATACTTTCATCGTAAAAAAATAATATATATTGTTTTATTCTTAAGTTCCTATATTGTTTTCAAATTCATCTAGTAATATATATTGTTTTATTCTTCAGTTCGTATACTGTTTTCAAATTATTGTCCTTTTGTTCAGTTACTTCCCATTAAGTAATATAATTATTAATTCATACACAATAATTAAACTTGCATGATTGCAAAAAATAATTATTTTATTAATTAATTAAATAATAATATGTGAAAGAAATAATATAATTTTATCTTTTTTTGGTTACTTTTTATTTAAAAATTTTCTTAATGATAGATAATCTATGGTTTTATTAACTAATATTTTTAATAAAAATGTTAATTTGGAATATATATATATATATATATATATATATATATATGCATATAATATATGTAAGTTATCAACTCAAATGGATGGAAGGTTCCAAACTAGGCAGGTCAGGACTCCAAAATTTGATGCTTGAATTTGAAAATTATGGAATTTAATTTCATCTCATTCCTCTCAAATTTGAGTAGAATAATACCCCACACCAGAAGCAGTTTCTTGGTAGTTTAGATGATGAACTTATAAAAAATTTTGTAGAAATATTGATGAGCAAAAACATACATTTATTCTTTAATTCTCTTTTCTTTTTAGAATTAAAAACTGTTAACTTTAATCTATGTCTTTATTTCAGAATATGGACTAATATAATTAATAGGACAACCCCCCCCCCCACACACACACACACACCCCCAGTTATTTTGGATATATATTGTTGCTATAATTTTGGAAAAAGTAGGAATTATTTGTATATCTCGACCTAATTTTAGGGATATCAACGTATATAAATTTATAGAGTTTATACAAATACTAATTTTGAAAATTTTAAATTTTGGGTATATTTATTTTAAATAAAAATTTGTAACAATGTAATCATTGAAAAGGGATGCAAAAAAAATATTTTAGAGTATGACATAAAGTTTTGATCCATCAACTTTTAAATTTTGCGACTATATGACTATTGCAACCGTAAAAGATAAATAAATTTAAAATCTAAATATAATAATAGCTATTTATTGGACCACAAAGAGATACTAAGAATTATAGATTAATTTTTTAAAAATAATTAATAATTAGTATATCAATAAATTTTTAATTATTTAGAAATAAAAAAGATAAAATAATAATAATAATTAAACTAAAGCACACAATAATAGAATTATTTTAACATATTTGAAAAATCAACTTTTACAATAACAAATAAAAATTAAAGATACAAATAGGAAAACTGATAAATAAATAAACAAAGAGAAAATATAGTTTTCTTACGAATAAATTTATAGAAAAAATAAGTTAAAGATTAACAAATAAGTATTTTAATAAAAATATTCAAATTATTTCATCACTAAACAAAATTACTAATAACCAAAACATATTATACGCATGTAAATATATAAATATTTTAGTTAAACTTCTAAAATAAAACCATAGATCATAATTAAATAAATTTTTAAATAGAAAGTAACTGATATAATCATTTTGAAAATAATAAATTATATAACACTCACACATTTAGAGGAGAAAAATCGGGCACTTAAGTGCTCCATTAGAGGAAAAGACATTCTAGCTACACATTCTAACTTCACTAACTTGCATTATCAAATACACATTATAGCGTCAAGCAAATCAATAAACACAGTTTTAGCAGCACAGATAAGCATATATCCAATATTTTGAGTTTCCCCTTCAGCCTGCAATGTTGGGCCACAAGATACATAATATAAATACTTTGGTAAACCCTAAATATTTTATTCATTTGGACTTTTCTTTTGAAAAAAATATCTGATAATTAGTATAATATTAAATTTCAACTATTTATAAATTAAAAGACAAAAGAATAACAATAGAGGAAATACAATGATGTATAGTTAAAATTCCATGTAAATTTTGCAAACCCATCAGAGGGAGCCATTGCTCTTCCCAATTCATCAACAACAATCAGACTCGTACTCCGAAAGAGCTATTTGATACATTAAGGAACAGATAATGGTTTGCTAATGTACCTATGAGAAGCATTTCGCAAGATAAAATAATTTGGCAGAAGCATTCCTGATTTAAGTGGAGGAATAGATTGATAGTTCACTTGGCAAATCAAATGTGTATTTAACTATGGGATCTGTGATATTATTTGACTATAAAGTTGTGCATGAACCACAAATGGGTAAAATATTAAAGCTCAATAAATTACAAAAATATTAAAGAACAAACATTATGAAATCATCAATACAAAATACCTTTTATTTTGGTAGGCCCAAAAAGGCACTCTGGCCCTTCTCTCACCTGGAGACCCAAATTCACAATAATTGTCAACCAACTTGGTTGACCCGGTCCGACCGACCTTGTAACCCCATCCCGTAGCACCTCTTATATACTCCCTCAACCCTAACCCTATTCTTAAACTCTCTTCCTCACTTGTTTCTCCCTATCGGCTCTTCTCTCTCTCTCTCTCGTAATGGCAATTCTTCTCTTCCTCTTCCCCATGGCTTCGGAACTAATATCCACCGCCTTTCTCATTCTTCTTTTTTGATGTATCACCGTCTATATATAATCTTCGTTGGTCCTTTAGTCGAATAACCGATTTAAGAATCTGCTTCTTCCTCTCTAAACATCTTTGTGAACCAAATGATTGAGAGCCTTTGTGGGTTTCATATTTCGATTTAAGTGATCGAATGCCTTGAGTGTGGGTTGTTTCTATTGTGAATCTTGGAGCAACCATGAGTTGGTTGCTAGCCTTCATGGCCGAGTGCTTGCTGCTTCGAATCTTAGCTCCCTGAGCCATATTCGTTCACTTCATGGTTGTGCTTCGATTATTTACAATTTTCATAAGATAGATCTATTATATTCGGTATTTGTAAAGTTCTTATTATTTTTATAATTATTTTGGGTTGTATTCTAAAGGTTGAAAAACCCACAAAATTTGTAATAGTTGAGATAGGATTTATTCGTCACTGGTGGTGCTTCCGCCCAACAGTGGTATCAGCGCCGAAAGGTTCTGAAATACTCCGGTGGTAGTAAGATCTGAAAAACCCCTCCTCTTTTTTATTATGTTTTTTTAGTTGATGCTGTTTGATAATTCTCTGTTACTATTATTATTATTGCTGTCAAAATATTGCAATATTGTGATATTATTTGTTATATCTTCTCTGAAAAAAATTCTAAACAAAACAAAAAAAAATTATTTTTCAGAGACTGTTACTGTCGCTATGTGCAAGAAATTCTACTGTTGTTGTTCTGTGATATCGCTTAGTGCGAAAACCCTTTTCGCTGTTAGTAACGCTTGATGCGAAATTTATATCCTATTAAGTACTACCGGTGCAGAATTACCCGTTTTTTCTCTGTTGCTTATGCAAAATATTCATGATATATATTGGCTAAGTGTTATTCTCAGCTTCGTGCGAATTTCTTAATCTTATTTCGAATTTCCTTCTGCTTCTCAGTGTTATCAGATTGATTACTACTTAGTGAAATCTACTGATTATATCTTGCTACGTGTAATTTTCTGAAATTTATATACTGCTTGTGTTGTGCGAATACCTTTTTTTTGTTTTAAGACCAAGACCAAAAGCCTCACTACTCCCTCACCTGGCTGGACCATTGAGGTCGTCGGGTATCGGGTCGAGGTGTAGTCAAGGTTCCCATCATTTTATGTTTATATCTACTTATTATTCTGTCTATATCTTGATATACTTGTTACTATGGCTGGCTATAATATGCAACCCTTTGATGGTAAAACTGATTTTTCCATATGGCAACAAAAAATGAAAGGTACTTTAATCCAGCAAAATTTTTTTAAAGCTATAGATGGAAAGTACCCTAAAAATGTTCCTAAAAAAAAAGGCTTGAAAATGATGAATATGCTTACTTTTCCATAATTCTTAATCAATCTGATTCTGTGACTAGAAAAGTAGGAAAACAAAATTCTGTTAAAGAACTGTAGGACAGATTAGAAGAACTTTTTACTGAAACTTCTCTACCTAGTAAGTTTTTTCTGCTTGAAAAAATTTTTGAGTATAAACTTGATTTATCAAAAGAAAATTGAGGAGAATATTGATGATTTTACTAAACTAATTCAAGATATAAAGTTAACATGTGATAAAAATATTGATGATTATACTCCTATTGTGTTATTAAACGCAATCCCTGAAGCCTATGGTGATGTTAAGGCAGCCACTAAAATATGGTAGAGATAATGTTAGTCTAGACACTGTCATTAATAGTCTTAAGAGTAAAGAAATTGACTTAAAAACTAATAAACCTAGTCAAAATCAGCATGAAGTTAATCATGTAAGAGGAAGAACAAAATATAGGAATTTTGACTACAAATATAGAAAATATAGCAGGGGTAGAAGTCGGAGTAAATCAAGAACTAGAAATGATAGGAGCAAAGATGATAAATCAAAAAAAAGAAGGTGTTATAATTGTGGAATTAATGGCCATTATTTTAAGGGTTGTAGAAAACCAAAAAAAGAGAAAATAGATATAAAAAATATAATAAAGAAGATGCTAAAAATGTAACTAAGAAAAATTCTGGCAATGTCTTTATGGTGTGTGATGTGAATGTTGTCCATTATCATAACATAAAAGAATGGCTACTTGATTCTGGCAGCACATTTCATGAGTCCTTTAAAAGAAATTTTTACAAATTTTAAATCTTTAAATTTTGGCTATGTCAATGGCAAATGAAAAACTTTGCAAAATCAAAGGTCTTTGTGACATTTGTTTAATTTTCAAAGATGATTATAAGTTAACCTTGAAAAATATCAAATATGTTCCTAACCTAAGTCACAATTTAATTTCTTGTGCTGCCTTAGAAGAAGAAGGTCTTGAGGCTAGATGGGGAAAAGGCGTTATGAAAATCATGAAGGGATCTCTAACTGTTTTTAAAGCTGAAAAAAAACGAAACTTATATATTTGTTCTGCCGAGTATGATGTACTTGTTGCTTCTGTACTTGAAATTGATAAAACCTCTTTATGGCACAAAAGGTTAGGTCATATTAGTTTAAAAGGCCTAGAACTGCTTTATAAAGAAGGTGTTTTTGTTGATAAGTTTGATAACTTAAAATTCTGTGATGAATGTGTTTTGGAAAAATAGCATAAGGTTAATTTTCCTGCCACACCCTCCCCAAATCCATCATCTTCATCGTGCATATTTGACTACGTGCATGCAGATGTTTGGGGCCCTTCTAATATTGCTACTCATGGTGAAAATAAATATTTTTTATACATTATTGACAATTTTCCAAGAAAAGTGTTTGTTTTCTTAATGAAACACAAATTTGAGGTTTTTCTTGAAAAATTTAAGAAGTGGAACTTTTGGTTGAAAACCAAACAGGAAAGAAATTGAAGGCTTTGCATATTGATAATGACCTAGAATTTTGCAATCAAAATTTATTTGATTTATGTGATGAATATGGTATAAAAAGACATAGAACAAACCCCTATACCCCAACAAAATAGTGTTGTTGAATGCATGAATAGGACCTTGCTAGGACAAAGTTAGATGCATGCTAGTTAGTTCTGGTTTGCCTAAATGTTTTTGGAGTGAAGCTGTGTTAACTGCTGATTATTTAATCAATAGACTCCCTCGGTTCCTTTGTTTGGTGAAATTCCTAAATCTGTGTGGTTTCGAAAACAAGTTGATATTTCTTCCTTGCGTGTTTTTTGGATGTTCTGCATTTGTTCATCAAAATATTGATAAACTTGAACCTAGATCCCAAAAATACGTGTTTATTGGTTATCCCAAAGAGGTAAGAGGATATAGACTATGGCTTACAAGCCAACCTGGCTTTGAGGTTTTAATTAGTAAAAATATAATTTTTAATAAAACATAAATGCCATGTCTCTCTAATCCACAAAAGACCCACCTCTAATAAGGTGGAGGGTTTTTTAGGAGATAACCAACAGGGGTAGAGATGGAAGAAGAAAATCAACAAAACATTAATCTAAATAGGAAAGTTTTTGAAAATTCTAACTCTATTAGAAAACTATCATGTAACTAGAGATAGAAATAGGCGTGAACCTAGGATTCCCTCTAGGTATAAAGATTTCCACATTGCACTAAATACTGAAAGTAGTGAACCTAGTTTTATTGAAGAATCTTTAAAATCTGAAAATTCTAAATAATGGCTTAGTGCCATGAATGAAGAATTGAAGTCATTAAGGGATAATAAAACATGGGTTCTAGTGCCTAAACCTGAAACTTGTTCAATTGTTGATTGTATATGGATTTTTAAACTTAAACAAGAAAATAATTCCAAAAGGTTTAACGCAAGGTTAGTAGCAAAAGGTTTTACACAAAAAGAAGGGATTGATTACACTGAAATATTTTCGCCTGTTGTGAAATACACCACTGTTTGTATCATACTTGCTTTAACTGCACATTTTAATTGGGAGTTAAAACAAATGGATGTTAAAACTGATTTCCTGCATGGTGATTTAGAAGAAAAAAATTATATGAAACAACTTACTGGTTTTATTGATAAGTCTAAAGCTGATTATGTATGTTTACTGAAAAAATCCTTGTATAGCTTGAAGCAATCACCTAGGCAGTGGAACAAAAAGTTTGATTTGTTTATGCATTCACTATATTTTAAAAGAAGTGTTTATGATCATTGTCTTTATTTCAAATATGATGGCGACATTCTTGTGTTTCTTGTCTTATATGTTGATGGTAAGCATGACAGTCCTAGCCTAAAACATATTAAGGACCTACAGAATAACCTTTGTAGGGATGCCAAGAAAATTCTAGGAATGTGCATTAAAAGTGTTGGAATGGGTGACCAAAAGCCAATTGGATTGGTTGTTTGCCATTCGTCAATCTTTATCAGATAATATTAGACTGATGAATAGGTAAGAATTCATCATGTTGGCAGTTTGTTTTCGTTGTGCTTACCACTGACATTGAATGGGATTTCAATGTCACAACGAAATGCCCACAGATCGAAAGATTTAACCCACGGAGTTGGGCTGCGCATAGGTTTGGCGGCAATGAAACCAACTCTTGAGGGTCTGTCTAAAACGTTCCAAGTCGAGGACCTCGAGAAAGGGCATCAAGAGTCCTATAGAGACTTACATTAAGTACTGCAGCCATATTTCGTCGACATAAGATGTGGGTCGTCTGTGCAGTTTTAGTGGGTTAGTTGGCCAGGTAGTCAATTGACTGAACTGACTCGCGGGAATCGTCATATGGAGGCCCCTTGAGGCTTGGTCGGTATGATTGGATTCCTGGTTCTGATAGTACGGGATTAGTCCTCGGACTTGAGGAATCATGGCAGTCATGTGCATACGAAGACTGTATCTTGGATATGGCGAGAGGTGGCTGTGCCATAGGGCATGGTCATCATAAGCCTTATCCAGTGCAATCGAAGTATGTAGCGAGGACGGTAGTTTCCAAGAAAGAATTTGTTCCTTGTCAGTATTGTGACAGCGAGATCTGCTATGCGCTTTGAGATAGTTTAGACTCTTCAAGTCTATGGCCAAAGCGATTGATCGAGTGGGAAGGGATTTCCTACAGTGATCAGTATAGTAAACGCATCTCGAGTATGCAGCATAGATGCCTAGTTAAGGATGGGAACCGACTCCCAATTCCATGCCCTAGACTAAGACCGGGAGACGGTTGACAGTAAGACCATATCCGTATGAAATCGGAGCCTAAATGTTCACGCCACTATTCGCCTAGTCTCTAGTGCCATGGACCATTGCTAGACGACCACCCATGGTAACGGGCCATGTCTGGTTATGGAATAATCGAAAATAATTAATTAAATTGAGTTTAATTAATTGTGTGATAGCACGCCCAAGTCTAGATGAGGGTGAACCTAAAGAGTCACACATAGATCACGAAAGGTGAGGGAATTAATTTGGAATTAATTCCGGAAGAAGTGAATTAATTTAATTAGACTAAATTAATTCTTGAAGAGTATAAATGATTGTATCATTTATGAGGAATAATCCATTAGATGGGTAGTTCGAAATTAATTAATTGGATTAATTGAATTTTGGACTTAACATTTTTAAATTGATTGGATTAATTTAAAAGAGGCTTGGGGTAATTAATTAGTGGGTTGGATCCATTAATTAATTAGTAGATAGACCTTTCTAATTAGTGAATTGGATTCATTAATTAGAAATGGACTAGAAATAATTAGTTGGACTAGTTATGCTTGGTTGGGCTTAATTCATTAAGTGGATTGGATTCATTTAAATAATTAAGTGTCTTTTGGACTTGTAAATATTGGATTGGATTAAATATTTACTTGGACTTTCTTTGTTGGGCATTTTATTTGATTGGATTAAATATTAAGTCCAACAGGAATGGTATATGGGCTTAAGTTGACTCGTTGGACAAGCAAATTGAATCCGGTCCAAAATGCATCAAGGTCTAGCCCATGTTGACTTTTGCTAGGTCAAAAATAGTTGAAATTTGGCTGAAAATAATCAGCCAAATTCGTGCATAAGATGTATGGATAGTGGGAGAGGAGTTTTGGAAAGAGGTTGAGAAAGTTGTGGAAGTTGGAAGACTAGGTCTCCTTCCATATCTCGACCTTTTCATTCCAACTCTTCTACTCACAAACTCTAGCCGTTTTTTGTTGTTTAACACACAAAAATTTCGTGCACTCTCTCCCCAACAATCAGCAAAATATTCTTCTCCTCCTCTCTTGAAGTTCTTCTTGGTTTAGAACCAAGTGAAGAACAAAGGAGATCGAAATACACTAATTCATAGTGTAATTTTGATTCCTCTTCCCACGGATTTAATCCTTGCTAGCACAAGGATAAATCTAACATTTTAGTGTGGTGTGGACAATATTAGAGGCCTCCTAAGTTGGAGTCTTGCGTGGACGAACGCCGGAGAGGAGATCTACCGAATTGCCGATTGGAGGAGAAAAACGAAAGGTAACCCTGTTTAGTTTATGCTTTTGTTTTTCTATCAAATTCATTAGCCTAATTCCATGATTAGATCTGTAATTATTACACTAAACTCCCGGGAAAAGATCAAGGGTACACCCCTTGATCGGGATTTAATTCTTGTATTTACCATTTTTTCGATTTTCTGCGCTTCCATCGCGCTTCCCGGGCCGATCCACTTCCTTCAAAAAGAAATAGGAAGAACTCCACATTTTTCTTAAATCAAAGTTCCTATATTCAAGCTATTTTAAAAAGGTTCTCTATGACAAACTCAAAATCCACATCTGTTCCCTTAGCTACACACTTCTAGCTTAGCAAAGAGCAGTGTCCTAAAACATACATAGAGAAAGAAAAAATGGAAAAAAATCCCTTATTCAAATGCTATTGGTTCCATTATGTTTCTCATGGTGTGCGCTAGACCTGACACTGCATATGTTATTAGTTGTCTTGGTAAATACATGTCAAATGATGGCCCTCCTCATTGGGAGGCTCTTAAATGGTTGCTAAGATACTTTAATGGTTCTACTAATCTCAGAACAATTTTTTGTAAATGTTGTAAAGGTGCTAATCTTATTGGTTATGCTGACTTCAATTATGCAAACGATAGAGACAGTAGGAAGTCCACTACATCTTACATCTTTACCTTGTGTGGCTCATGCATAAGTTAGAAATCCCAACTTCAACCTATCGTGGCATTATCAATTACTGAAGCTGAGTACATAGCTACAATTGAAGCTTTTAAAGAAGCATTATAGCTTGAGAGATTAATTAAAGAAATTGGTTTCTAGAAATAAAAAGTTATTGTTTACTCTAATAGTCAGTCTGCCATACAACTCTGCAAAAATCCCATTTTTCATGATATGACCAAATACATAGATGTTAGGTATCACTTTATAAGGAATATTGTTGGGAAGAAACTCATAAATTTGGAAAAAATAAACACAGAATCTAACCCAACTGATATGGGTACTAAGTGTCTGCCTATTGAAAACTTTAAGAACTGTCTCAAAACTTTAAACTTAGCTTAACTTGTATATCTCATTTTGCATTTTCTAAAAAACTTGCACGAGATCTTCTTTGTTTTCCTTTACAGGTACCTCCCAAGCATTTTGGCTATGATAACAGCCAAGATCCGGCCTTGGGCCTGGTTCCCCTTTATGGGTCCTAATCCATGGTGGAGAATGTTAAATTTAGTGGCCCATGACCTTTTATTTTAGTTGGCTCAAAAAGGCACTATGGCCCTTCTCTCAATTGGAGGCCCAAGTTCACAACAATTATCAATCCACTTGGCTGACCTAATCCAACCCACCTTGCAACCCTACCTGGTAATGCCTCTTATATACTCTCTCAACCCTAACCCTAATCTTAAACTCTCTTCCTCACACTTAGGAGCCGTTGTTTCTCCCTAACGGCTGTTTTGTCTTTCTCTCTCTCTCTCTCTCTCTCTCTCTCGTAATCGCAATTCCTCTCTTCCTCTTCCCCCTTCCCCATGGCTTCGGAACTAATATCCATCGCCTTTCTCATTCTTCTTGTTCGATGTCTCACCGTCTATATATAAATTCCTTGGTCCTTTGGTCGAATTACCAATTTAAGAATCTCCTTATTCCTGTCTAAATCTCTTTGTGAATCGAATAATTGAGAGCCTTTGTGGGTTTCAAATTTGGGTCCACGTGACCGAACGCCTTGAGTGTGGGCTATTTTCGTTGTGAATCTTGGAGCAATCGTAAGTTAGTTGCCGGCCTTTGTGGCTGAGTGCTTGCCTCTTCGGATCTTGGCTCCCTAAGCCATATTTGTTCACTTCATGGTTGTGCTCCAATTATTTACAGTTTTCATAAGATAGATCTATTATATTCATTATCTGCAAAGTTCTTATTATTTCTATAGTTATTTTGGGTTCTATTCTAAAGGTTGAAAAACCCATGAAATTTGTAATAGTTGACATAGGATTTATTTGTTATTGGTGGTGCTTCTGCCCAAAATAATGGATTGAACCTCCTTGGCCCTTGGCTTGTAAGAAAGAACACGATTCAATTTGTTTATTAATTCCATTTTGTTTTATCTTAAGGTTGGAGTAGATGGAAAAGAGTTACAGTAGGATGTTCTCACCACGTAAAGTGAATTCATGTTCTCAAGCATTGAAAGGTTTTGTTCCCCCCTCAGTCTAGCAAGTGTTATCATTCCCTGCCAAGTCTTATCACTTGGCTGCAAAGCTATTGTCAGAGGGCGGTAAAAGCGAGGAACTTCAATCCTATTGTATACCACACGAGCATATTAATTCTAGAAATTACTAAGTTCACATGTAATTTTAATTAATAAGACATCTATAGAATGAGTTACAGAAGGCAAGGCAAGTCACTTTGTTCAAGATGTTATTCCAATTATGAGTTGCATAGAAGGCCAAAGATGAGAATAATGCTTACCCAGGATTGCTCTAACTACTACCTATACTTGAGCAAGCTTGGTCCTATGTGTCTATGGATTTCATTGGGAGGTTACCTAACTCAGAAGGTAAAGATTGAATCTTAGTAGTGGTAGACATGTTAACTAAGTATTCTCACTTTCTCCCCCTTAGACATCCTTATACTGCAGCATATATTGCCAAGGTTTACTTTGACAACGTCTATAAATTGTATGGTTTTCTAGTAGGTATTGTCAGTGCCAGGGATAAGGTGTTTACTAGCAAATTTTGGAAAGAACTATTCAGTCTATCTGGTGTCTCTTTGGACATATCTTCCACTTATCATCCTCAAAGTGATGGTCAAACAAAGGGGGTAAATAAATGCCTTGAAAATTATCTAAGGTGTATGTGTCATCAACAACCAAAGAAGTGGGCACAGTAGGTTCCTCTAGCTGAATTTTGGTTTATTGCCAATTTCCACACTGAGCTCAAGATTACACCTTTTTAAGCCTTATATGGATATCTTCCTAATCATCTTATATAGGCCCCTATTTACAGAATCACTATGCAGATGTGGAGGAATTAATGCAGGAGAGGATTAAAATGTTGTAGTTGCTTAAGGATAATTTTCATCAAGCACAACAGAGGATTAAGGTATATGCTGATAAAAATAAAACTGAGAGGGAATTTGATGTTGGGGATGAAGCTTTCCTCAAGCTTTAGCCATACAGACAAATTAGTGTCTCACTCAGAAGACAACTCAAGCTTTCTGCAAAATATTTTGGCCTTTGAAGGTGACTGGGAAGATTGGCAAGGTCGCCTAAAAATTAGCCTTACCCCCTGAATCCAAGATTCATCCAGTGTTCCATGTCTCTTTATTGAAGAAAAAGATTAGTGCTAAGTACTTCACATCTATGAATCTACCTGAGCTTGAGGATGAAATCTACAAAAACTATCTTGCTGATATCCTTGCAAGGAGACTAACTCCCAGGAATAATGTTAGGGTGCCTCAAGTTTTGATTCATTGGACGCACTCTTCACCAGAACAAGAAACTTGGGAGGATTATCATTCTATAGCTGCAAAGTTCCCTAATTTTGATCCTTGGGGACAAGGAAGAAAAAAGGAAGGGTAGGATGTTATGACTTCAAGGCTAAGTGTGCTTTTTTAAAATGACCGTTCGATCCAAGGGAGTAACCAGGACTATCGGATGGAGGGCCAAATTCGAATTGGGGAGGATTTAAAATTAGCAACATAGAACAATGGTGTTTGTGGGAAATTAGGGCACAATTCGCAGAGGAAAATTGGGGCAGGAAAAGGGGCTAACTTGGGGACCAACTACTGGGATGTCAACAAGCCACATGGCTCGTCAGGAATTGCACTAGTGTCAGGCGCCATCTTCGGGAATTGACGATTGCTCACAAAATATAAAAAAAAAAAAAAAGAGAAAATGTAGATCTGGAGCTAGGAAAGTGGGTGTCTTGTTCAATTAAGGAATTATGTAAATTTTTGTCTTAGTTTTTCTTTTGGGTTGTTCGGGAAAGGACCGTTGTTAAAGTGCTTCAATGCTCCTTTGTTCAAAACTAATGAATTATTATACATGTTCGTTTTCAGTTTCCTCTCATCCCTTGTTCTCTGTTTCTTCTCTCTCACTCCATTCTCTCTAAATTGTTACAATATTGATGCCGATAGGAATGATTTTATTTGTAATCGATTTATTTCAATTAATAATAATTCATCGCTCTTACCTCATAAAGTAAAGACTTACGTATATATTTGAGGGTTGCTACTTCTAATTATCTATAAAGAGCAATATGTACAAGTATAAACACAATCATGTATTCTACTACCTCATTATCCATATCAAATTACCATTTATATACTGGACTTTGATATTGGAGCACTAATTTTTCTTTCTATAGATTCCTTATCTTGATATTGGAGCGATATTTTTTTTTCTTTCTATAGGTTCCTCATCTTGATACTCATGGAAAGGGTCAATTACATTAAATTTCATTTGAAATTGCAATATTATACTTGCTCTTAAAGAAATTCCAAACTTATATTTACACTCTATCTGAAAATTCATTGTTCACATCTCACACCCTTTTGTTCAAGTTTGGACAAAGAATGCCAAGGTTTGTAGAAAGAATTAGATAAATTTTTAATTTTATTCCACATTTAACATTCTCATATAATAATTTTGTAATTATAAGAAATAAAAATGTAATGATGTTAATCTTACTCCAAGCCCAAATAATTAATTACTCCAACTAATTAATTTTAAGTCATCTCTATTAATTAATTAATCCAATTCATTAACTAAACAAGCCCATCTACTAATTAATTAATGAATCCAATTCATAGATTAATTAGCCAAAGCAATTTCAAATTAATCCAATTAATTTAAAATGTCAATCCTAAAACTTTAATTAATTCAATTAATTAAATTCTTGACTATCCATCCAATGGATTATTCCAAATAAATGATCCATCATTTATTTTCTCCTCCCCATGATTAATTTAATGCAATCAAATTAATTCGTTTCTTTCGGAATGAATTCCAAATTAATTTCATCACTTCCATAGTAATTTGTGTGTGACCTTTTAGGTTTACCCTCACCTAGATTTGGGTTTGTGTGACCAACATAACTAATTAAATTTAATTTAATTAAAATTTTCGATTATTCCACAATCATCAATCCAAGATCAATGGATGAGCCTCCTCTACGGATGCAAAGAACTCCTACACCTTCTTTCAAGAATGCGAAATCCGAAAGCGATTCGCTTATGAATCTCCTATTGAAGAGTTATACTATGATCGCTCTGTGGTTCCCATGGAGAAGCCTCTCGGAAAGATGGAGATCGGTAGGGCAGATAAGCGCTTTTCTACCCAAGACCAATACGGGAGGAAACTTAGATTCAAGGATTTTTGCCGACACCCAGATGTAGCTCTGTTGGCCCTTTTAAGTTCAACTGCTAAGATAGCAAAATCATAAGGTTCATAGTCAGAAAATGCCCGTTACCATGGGTGCCCGTCTAGCAACGATCAATGGCACTAGATATATGACCGACACCTCATCACAATATTAGTATCTTGCATGAAAATAATATCCAATATATTAAATGCATTAAATAAAATACATCGCATGTAAAATAAAAGCCTAGCATGGCCCTGTTGGATTATCACAAGCCCAAAATCCTATATGACTCACTGAGCCCGCAATGGATCTATGGTTAGTCTAAGGGTAGGCCTACATTATTACAAGATATTTAACCTATTTACTCATTATGGGCTTTGTAATCTCTCTTTATTTCCTTCATCTCCTTCGTGGGCTCCATCCTTCATGCCTCTTCTCCATGGATCTCCGTGGGCCAACCCATGGCCTCCTCCATGGGCCTCAATCGTCTGGGCTTGCTCTTTATAATTATTAAAAAACAAAAGTAATAACATCTCCATCTATTCTACTCTCATTACAACTTATAAAGAAACCCCAATCAACAGTTGGGGGGAGTACATTAATAGAGAGAAAGCAAGCCTTTAAATAACAGACTAAAAATCAAAGACATAGAGAAAATAAGAGGCACGCAAGCCACAACCCAACAGAAAATAAACCATACACAAGGTCTAATGGGCTTCATGATCATCCATGTTAATCTAATTAACAAAATAACACATTTATTTCTAAAATAAACATGCACACAAAATATAATACAAACCATGCATTATAACAAATTATATCCAATATCATAAATTTAATTACACATCCCATCTCAGGAATTTATATGTAAAATAATACAACTTAATAATGGGCATAAGTGCAACCCATGCAAAAAAATTAATTCTTGTTCGAAAACCTATTCAAATTAATTTTTAGTAATTTAATTATGAAAAATACCAAATCTCAACTAAAATTAAATTCACCAAAATTAACCTTTTTAAAAAAAAAATATGCAGAAAAATTAGAAAAAAATAAAACATTCTAAAAAACAGAAAAAATCGGTCCAGCTGGACAGCAACAAGCGCGCGCGTCCCAAGCGCCTGTCCAGGCATAGGTGCGCACGCACAGGCCTCTACTTGCGAGCAGACCAGCGTGCTGTGCCTGTTGCGTGTGTCCCAACGGGTGCGCGCGCCTGCCAGACGCTCGGCAGCGGCGGTCGATGCTCGTTTTTTATTTTTATTTTTCTGAAACTCTCATTTTTTCTGCAATTTCTGAAATAACAAGAAAATAACTAATTTTTAGAAATTTCAAAAAATTTCTTATTCCCAAAATTAAAAGCAAAATTAAACACATAAACCCTATATCTAGATATGCAATTAAAATCCAAAAATCATGCTTCTTAAGCCGATTTAAAACTTGTAATCATGCTTCAACATGCAATACACGTAACATTCTAGGCCTAAACACCAAATCGGGCTCTGATACCACTTGAAGGAAGCAGATCGGCCCGGGAAGCGCGACGAAAGTGCGAAAAATCGAAAAACGATAAAATTATGCAATAATTAAACAAATAATTACCGTGAAGGGGTGTACCCTTGATCTTTCCTGGCCGTTGGGTGTATAAAATAAAACATAGGCCAAGAATTAATACGAGAAAAATACAAGATCCGTAAAATGTAAATCAAAAATACCTTTTCGTCATTTTTCTTGTACGACAACAAGCGTTGACTCCTATTCTCGGATCCGTTCACTTAGAGGGTTCAAGCATAGAACCCCTCTAAAGCAAGTCCACACCACACGATGGAAGTGGAACTAATCCTCTTACTAGAAAGAATTAGATCCGATGGAAAAAAGGATGAATTCTTAATCATACTATTAATTAGTGTATTCAAATTTTCCTTGTTCTCAATTCAAATCTAATTCAAAGAGAACATTAATTAAAAGGAGAAGATGAATTTTAAGTTTTTCTTTACATGAAAAACGGTGGGCTTCATGTGCTTGTGAGAGAGAGATGTTCATTGGAGAAAAAATCACACACCCAATGAGAGGATTAGTATATTTCTTTTGGAATCCAATTCCATTAGAAAAAGAAAAAAACAATTCCAATCAATTTAGCAACAAAATCCACTAAACTCTCAAATTGCAAATCTCGTCCAATTGCAATTCTAAGTGGCCGAGAGTGTCCAATTTCGGCCAATCTCCCTCTCTTCAATTTTAGCTGGGGCATAGTATATTTAGATTGGGTTTGAATTAATTTGTTTAACAAATTAATCAAGTCCAATTCTTAATTCATAGTGTTATTATTTAATTCAATTAAATAAATACTTAATAAAAATTCCATGTGAATATTGAATTCAATTAAATATACACAAGCCCAAATATACTCAATTAATAAATTTAATTTATTAATCAAGCGCCCAAATAATTAATTAGTCCAACTAATTAATTTTAAGTCATCTCCATTAATTAATGAATCCAATCCATTAACTAAACAAGCCCATCTACTAATTAATTAATGAATCCAATTCATAAATTAATTAGCCCAAGTAATTTCAAATTAATCCAATTAATTTAAAATGTCAAGCCCAAAAATTTAATTAATCCAATTAATTAAATTCTTGACTATCCATCCAATGGATTATTCCAAATAAATGATCCAATCATTTATTTCTCATCTCCATGATTAATTTAGTCCAATTAAATTAATTTGTTTCTTCGGAATGAATTCCAAATTAATTTCATTACTTCCATAGTAATTTGTGTGTGACCTTTCAGGTTCACCCTCTCGATTATTCCACAATCAGCAAGCCAAGATCAATGGATGAGCCTCCTCTACGGATGCAAAGAACTGTTGCACCTTCTTTCATGAATGGGAAATTCGAAAGTGATTCGCTTATCAATCTCCTATTGAAGAGTTATACTATGATCGCTCTGTGGTCCCCATGGAGAAGCCTCTCGGAAAGATGGAGATTGGTAGGGCAGATAAGCGCTTTTCTACCTAAGACCAATACGGGAGAAACTTAGATTCAAGGATTTTTGTGGACATCTAGATGTAGCTCTGGCGGCACTTTTAAGTTCAACTGCTAAGATAGCAAAATCGTAAGGTCCACAGTCAGAAAATGCCCGTTACCATGGGTGGCCATCTAGCAACGGTCCATGACACTAGAGACTAGGTGAATGTTGGCGTGAACATTTAGGTTCCGAATCCATATGAGGATGGTCCTACTGTCAACCATCTCTTGGACATAGTCTAGGGCATGGAATTGAGTGCCGGTTCCCATCCTCGACTAGGCAACTATACTTAATACTCGAAATGCGTTTACTCTACTAATTCAATTTAGGAAACGTATCCCAGATCAATCAATCGCTTTGGCCAAATACTTTTAGAGTCTAAACCATCTCAGAGCACATAGGAGAACTCACTGTCATATACTGACAGGGAACGGATCCTCTCTTGGAATCCACCGTCCCGACTTCACTAGATAAGGCTTATAATGACATGCATCATGACACAACCATCGCTCGCCATATCTAAGATACAATCTTCATATGCATGTGAGTGCCATAATTCGAGACCAATCCCGTACTATCAAACGAGAATCCAATATATCGACCAAGCCTTAAAAGGCTTCCATATGACGATTCCCACTAGTCACTTCAGTTAGTCGACTACCTTGCCAACTAACCCACTAAAACAGCATAGACGACCTACATCTCCTATCGACAACACATGATTGCAGTATTTAGTGCAAGTCTCCATTGGACCCTCAATGCCCAGTCTCGAGTCCCTCGACTTGGAACGTTTCAGACCGACCTTCAGGAGTTGGTTTTATAGCTGTCAAACCTATGTGCAGCCCAACTCCATGGGTTTAACCTTTCGGTCTGTGGACATTTTGTTGTGACGTTGAAACCCCGTTTAATATCAGTGGTAAGCACCACAAAACACGTTGTCATCTTGATGAATTCTTACCGTATTCATCAATCTAATATTATTTGATAAAGATTGTCAAATAAAAAATAGCCAATCAAATTGGCTTTTGATCATCCATTCCAACAGTAAGGCCCGTGGAATCGGAAGGTTATCAAACCCCGTCCCTCTCTATCTATTTCTATAGCGACTGCAATCATGACAACTAGCACCTATCATTTCCATGCAGGTATGTGTTAGAGCGTGTTACCCTATAAAGATAGAAGGCGGGAAAAATAAAAAAGCATGGAAGAAGGATGGTGTCTTGTACCACGGATGTAGGTGACATCCCCCTACCCCGATATAATGAAGACTTCTACTCTAAGAAGGAGTTGGAGGCATCCCTCGTTCTTAGAGTGGGCGGGACTGAATGATGCGTATGGCCCAAAGCAAAATAAGAAGACCAATAATAGCCAAAAACGGCCCATTACCCGATAAAAGAAAGACAGGCCCACAACCTTTGAAGATGAGGCCCAACAAAATCACCCAATAAGGAGTGTTGGACTAAACTCCACGACAGGGCACCCCCCACATAGTGTACACTTAGACTGTCCACACCAACATTTCCCATATGGCATGCATACAAGCTACCAGGTATGCCCTAGACGAAAGCTCAATCCAAGGAGGTTACCCCTACAACTCGGACTCCTGATCTAGAAGGACTCCCCCACGATTAGGACTCCTCCACGATTAGGAGTCCCACTGGACCAAAGACTTCATGTTCAGCTCAAAGATAAAGCTCTATCAGCAACAAATACTAGATAAGATTAAATTAAAACTTATCCTAACAACCTTTATCCATTTTTCTCGAGAATGAAGGCTGATGGAAGAGTCCCACTTCGAGGGGACAACCCCTATAAACACAGGCCAAGTCCCCCAGGCGGGGGAACCTTCTAATCTCGAACTCTTGCTGTTATTATGATATTTTATTTTCAAATTGCTCTCTGAATACGATTTCACTCACGAATTTGTTCATCATAATTTATTTTATTATTTTGGCTTATTTTCTTTGATTAATCTCTCTCAAACCGATACTAACTTGGGTGTCGGAGTGCTAACAATTTATTTTGCAGGTTCCGTTCCTCAAATTATTTTATATATTGATCCAGATCCAGCATCTAAGTTTAAGACCGTTGGACCTGTGCTAAAATTGCACGCATCAGAAACATTATAGTATTTTTTTTCAGTATCTTACGATAGTAGCCCTTGAAGTAATATTACAATTTTCATATGATGCAATTGTGTTATTTTGAAGAATTTAACAATTTTTTAGCCAAGTACTTTGAACTTTTAGTTTTAGCCGTTTATTTATTAGATTTGTTATTTCTAAATTAATATATTTAACACAAATGGATTTTCTAATTGATTTAATTTTTTTTATTTGTTATGTATCATTATTACAAAAGAAATCTTGGACATACAAATGCTACAAACAATTTAAGGTATATTTATAATCATGACATTCATATATGACAACTAATACAAAAGATAATTATTAACAATTTCAATTGTCAATAAAAGATGATACAATTAATATCTCAATATCTTAATACTAATTAATTAAAATAAACTTAATTTGTCAATATTAAATATCAAATTATTTTAATTCGAAAAATGAATGTCTTAATAACTAGTTCTTTTTAAAAGGAATTCTCTCCTCATCAATTATATTGTGTGAAATCGACGGGCCAAATTGGGTCCAAATATTTTAATCTACAATAACAATCATATATAAATAATCTTACATACCGTTCCATGTATGAAGTTATAAATAATTGGAGTAGAAATTTTCTGGGATAATAACTTAGCTAGATGCAATATTTCTAATATTTTTTTACGACTAGTTACCAATTGTCTTGAATATTTCAAAAGAAGTTTATGGGAAATAAATTGGGAAAATTGTATTACCCCTGTGAAATGGAGAAATTGCTAAAAACTTACTTGTGTTAGTTAAAGAGCCAAAAAAGATTCCATATAATTATAAACCCTGCAAAAAAGACCCTCGCAGTAAAAAAAAATGGAGAATTATTTACACGCGTCTGACATGTAAATGGAACAACTTTTTGACGCATTTTCAACCTTTATCCTTTTTTAATTGATAAAATTACCTTTACCTTTATTGTTTTTTATTAATTATCTATATTTACTATATTTTATTAAAAAAATATATGATAAACACTAAAAAATAGCATTCATCAGTATTTATATGTAAAAAATATTATTACATCAAAGACAATTATTATACATATTATATATATGAAATTTTCAAATTTTTAAGATTATTGGATATTATTTATAAGTGTTTAAAATCAAAATACATGATTTTATTTCTAAAATATCTCTAATTAATTTAATTTTTGTGTTGGATATTTTTGAATTTATATTATTATATACAATAAATATATTTCAATTTTTCAGTATAATATATTTAAACATAAAAATTATATAATTGAATTAGTTTATTATATTAAGATTTATAAATAAATAATTATAATAATTAAATAAAATAAAATAAAAGAAAAAAAAGGGGTCGTCATCTTACCCAAATCGCCGGCCACCCCTCGCCTTTGCCTTCACGCCTCCACCAGCTGCAGTGTCGCTGGGCGGAGACATCGAGTCGTCGCTGCCCAAATCTGAACGACAGCGGGCGACTTCGCTCGCCCAGATTTGGGGTGATGTCATCGCCACCCCGATCTAAGGGCGATGACGAGCCATTGATATGTATATATATATTACATAAAAATTTTGTATAATTATTATATATTACTGTATATATATAAGTATATAAATATAAAAATATATTTTACAAATTACTTAAAATCTAAATCGACCATTTTTAATTAAAAAAGATCAATGATTACTGAAATAAGGGCATAAGGGGCAAATTACCACAAAAATTGAAGTTGTTAAAGAGAAATGAGGTGCATGTGCATCATTTCAAAAAATAATGGGTTTCGCATAAACTTTTAACACCGAGGATTTTTAGCCAAATTTCTAAAACACAGACGAGTTTTATGCAATTATCCCCAATAATCAAATAAAACTAAAAGTTTTTCATAAGGTGATGATCATTTAAGACTATTTACAATTAGAACTAGCAAATGATATCAAACACATTTTATATATATTGTTAACAAAATTCTAACAACAATCTTTTTTTTTCTAAATCTTTGTTCACAACTAAAAGCTATAAAAATACAAATTGTTTTGAAGTTAAATAAATATAGACCATTGTCGCCGAGACGGGGTTTGATAATTACTACATTCTGTAGTGTATGAATATTTTTAGAATACTACCACAATAGTATTCTAACCAACGTGGAAAATGATAGGATGCTTCCTGAAACTCTATTTAGTTTGATGTCAAATTAACATATAATATATATATATATATATATATATATATATAATATATGTGCATGCATGTAAATATGTACATAACTTAATTATATAACAAATTAAATTATGACAAATGTAAAAACAATAACTATTTATATTTTAGAATTCAATTTTAAGTACAAATAGTTAATTTAATTGATATTTCGATATATATAAATATTAAGTGCTGATAAGTGTCAAAATGAAGTATTCTACTAATTAGAATCCTTTGTTACAGAGAAAAAATGAAGTATTCTACTAATTAGAATCCTTTGTTACAGTCAAAAAGTTTAAGTAATCAAGTTGCACCACATGGATTATTCTTCAAAAATACTTTATGTTTCTTCCTTTAGAAAATTATACAAATATTAAAGGAATAGTATCAAAGCAATCAATCAAATATAGCAAATATTAATATTTATCTCTTTAACAAAATGTTGAATAAGCTAATTATCTTACTAAAAATATATCTAGTATTTACATCTTTAAATCAATTATAAAAATATTAGGGTAAAATGCAGATACCCTCCAATGTATGCATTCATTTGCACTTTACCCCCAATTTTTTTTTTACACTTTCCCACTCAACCTTTTAATTTTGTTGCACTTTGCATTTTCTGGGGAATTATGTTAGAATATTCTGTCCGCGTGTACACATGTGCCTAAGGGCGATTTAATTGTAAATGTTAAATACAGATAGCACCCCGACATACGTGATCATTTGCACTCTGCCCCCCGACCTTTTTACAGAACAAAAAAAATAAATTTAAAAAATTAGAAAAAAAAATATGGAGAAAAGTTTCAAAAAATGGAGAAAAAAAGGAGAAAATTTTCAGAAAATTTAATGCTTGATCTACAAATAAACCACTTCACATTACAAGTCAAATCTAATGTTGGCACGGATTTGAAATACACAGATATACTTGATGGTGGCGCCGACAAAAATACACGATCTTTCCTTTTATTTTTCTGGTTTGATTTTTTCTCTTTTTATAGAATAGTAGTGTATTTGATTTTGTCATAAAGTTACACTCTTTCGTGATTTATTTATTTAGGTTGTTGAAGCTCAATCTCTTCATTTGAGTCGGTAAGTTTTTCTTATTTTCTCATATGAATTTTTTCAATGTTTGTAATGTTCTGGTGATTTTATATTTGTGTTGAAGTTTTTTGTTTGTGAATTGAATTTAAAATTTTCTTGTTCAATTTAGAGATTTCACACACCTGATATTGCAAAAAGTTCATGATTTTTTTGTTTGATTTTATCTTGTAATGTGAAGTTATTTATCTGTAAATTATGTATTGAACTTTTTCTCCATTTTTTTTGGATTTTTTCTATTTTTATTTATTTATTTTTATAATTAAATGATTGGAGGACAAAGTGCAAACGATTTCATACATTAAGGGGTTGTTTGCTTTAACATTTATAATTTTATTGAACCCAAAATCTCCCTTAGGCGTGTACACATGCGGATGGAATATTCCATTATTTTTCGCCATAAAGTGTCAAGTGCAACAAAATCTAAAGGTTGGGTGTGAAAGAGTTATGTGCAAATGACCTCATACGTTTCGTTGGGGGGGGGGGTCAACATTTTACTCAAAATCTATATATTCAAATAGATTATCTCTCATCCTCTTCCAACATATATCAAAGGGGCCTTTAAGGTCATTTTTTTTTTGAGAAATTCTCTGTATAAACATGAACTTATTTTATATGATTCAAGACATTCAAGATGGAGACTAAATCATTCATTAAAGATGTTTTGCCAAATTACAATGTTCAATTTGAGAATTATGGTATTATACCTTCGAATTAATGTTATAAAACTCCAAATTAGATCTTGAAAGATCATAGTGTTTTATTAGTATCTTATGTACTAAACTCTTGAATTAATATTATAAATATTCAAATTTAAGATCGAAGGAGATCAAAGTGGAAAATTTGCCCTCCAAATTTGTCCAACTCATAAATTTCAGTTTTCAAGAGAAGAATAAGAGTATTAGAATAAGGATTGTATGCATTTTATCTTTTCTATTCATATATTTCATTTTTCATGTTTTTTATATTTTGATTTTCGGACAGAAAATAATTTGTGTGCATGGTAATTTGATGGTTAATTTAATTTTTCTTAAATTATTTCTTTTAATTCATGAGCCCATATCAAATTTGGGTCATATGTATTTTTATTGGTTTTTCCAAAATTAAAATAAAATTATTTCTTTTATTTTGGATTGGCTAAGTGAGGTTGGATACATGTTCAACTACAATCTGTCAGGAGACTAATTCATGTCAAAACCCATGGTATACAAGCCCAAACAAGTGAACCAAGCAGCATAAATTCCTTCTCACGCCTATAAGAAAAGGCCTTCACCTCTCACAAGTCATGAGAGACATACATACACACTAACAAATTTTTGACACACCCGGGGGGATAATCTCCGCCCCTCATCCTTTCCTACTACGTCAGAACTCAAGGCAGTCCTCCCAAGTATTCAGTGGCACCAAAGAGGAACCAAGTTGCCATATAGGAGAAGAATGTCATCAACTCCACAACTGCCTATTTGTCATCCACCTAGGGCAAGATCATGAACACCACTCTTTCTGATGGTTCAAACTCGACGAGCCCCACCAAGGTCAACTCAAAATTTACGCGTTTTGCCACTCTTCCCTCCATATTCACTAAAGGCATGACAATGGAGGAACAAGTTGCCCAAATGGCCCAAGCCATATCTTACCGCCAAAAGATTGTGGAAGACAAAGACCCCGAAATCGCTTAGTTGATGAACAAACTGGAGCCCACTAACGTTGGAAAATCAAGCCACAATCACTCATCTACTTCAACACATGTTGAAAAAGATAAGCAAACAGACACAAAGGTAAGAATCTATTAAAAAATCTAGCCATTCCACGACCTCCATTGCCATGTTATCCCCAACAACTATAAGAGATTATTGCAAATACAATCAAGGCCTAGTGCGGTAGATCTACACTCAACTCGTTTGCTTACACGAAGCTGAACTCCAAGAGAATTAATACCATGAGAATGTTGATAGGCTACCAACCGCCAAAATTGCAGCAGTTCGATGTAAAGGGTAACCCAAAGCAATATATTGCCCACTTCTTCAAGACATGCAACAATGCCGGTACAAATGGCGACCACTTCATTAACCAATTCGTTCAATTCCATAAAGGGAATGCTTTCAGTTGGGATGAGATGGAGAGAGAATTCCTCAATCGTTTCTACAGCACCCCACACACGTTGAGTATGACTGAACTCACCAATGTAAGACAATGGAAAGATGAACCAGTCGTCAATTACATCAATCGCTCGCGTACCTTCAGCTTTAATTGCAAGGACAAACTCCCAGAGGCGTTTACAATATAAATGTCCATCAATGGCATGCATTGGGGACTTCTATACAATCTGCAAGGTATCAAGTCAAGAATGTTTGAAGAATTGGCTACACGCTCCCATGACGTGGAACTAAGTATTGCTAATCATAAGGTCACTTGCAGATCGACGATCAAAGATGAAGGGAGCGGATCGGCCTGGGAAGCCCGTCGGAAGCACGAAAAATAAAAGAACGATAAGTCTAAAGCGAAATAATCCCGATCAAGGGGTGTACCCTTGATCTTTCTCGGGCGTTCGGTGTATAAAAAAAATACATAAGCCAGAGAATTCACAAGAAAAAGACAAGAAGCGAAAATGTAAATAAATATTTACCTTTGTCGTTCTCTCGTGCGGCTATAAGCGTTGACTCCTTTCCTTCTCCGATTCATTCATTTAAAGGGATACAGTGTAGAACCCCTCTAAAGCAAGTCCACACTACACCGTGGAAGATGGATCTAACCCTCTTGCTAGAAATATTAGATCCGGTAGAAGAAATCGAAACCGTTTTACACTATCTATTAGTGAAAATGATTTCTTCTCATTCTCAACTTAATCTAATTCAAGGAGAACTCAAAATATGAAAAAGGGGAGTAATATCTCATGGCTATGGCTTCTCATGGGAGACAAAGAGCCCTACGATGACATAGTATTATGGTGTGTATAAAAGACCTAGTCTTTTATACTTCTATACACCTAATATTTGGACCGTTATTTTAATTTGTCCAACAAATTAAATGAAGCTCAATAATAATCTATTAGTTTTATTATTTAATCCAATTAAATAATATACTCAATAAAAAATCCATATGAATATTTAATCCAATTAAATATACACTGGTCCAAATATACTCAATTAATAAATCCAATTTATTAATCAAGCCCACATAATTGATTAGTCCAACTAATTAATTTAAGCTCGTGTCCATTAATTATTGAATCCAATCAATTAATTAAATAAGTCCATCTACTAATTAATTTATTAATCCAGTTCATAAATTAATTAGCTCAAGCTATTTTAAATTAATCCAATTAATTTAAAATGCTAAGCCCAAAATTTAATTCATCCAATCAGTTGAATTCTTGGGCTATCCATCCAATGGATTATCCCAAATAAATGATCCAATCATTTGTTTCCTCTTCTCCATTAATTAATTTAATCCAATTAAATTAATTTATTTCTTTTAGAATTATATCTAAATTAATTCCATCACTTCTACAATAATTTGTGCGTGACCCTTTACGTTGACACTCAGCTAGACTTGGCGTGTGTGACCAACACAAGTAATTAAATTCAATTTAATTAATTATTTCTCATTATCCCATAATCAAAAATCGCTCGTTACCATGGGTGGCCATCTAGCAACGCTCTATGGCACTACAGACTAGGTGAATGTTGGCGTGAACATTTAGGCTCTGAGTCTATATGAGCATGGTCCTACTGTTAACCGTCTCCCGATCTTAGTCTAGGGCATGAAATAGAGCATTGGTTCCCATCCTTGACTAGACAACTATGTTTAACACTCGAAATGTGTTTACTCTACTGATCTGATCTAGGAAATCTATCATTGATCGATCAATCGCTTTGGCAAAAACTTTTAGAATCTAAACTATCTTAAAGTGCATGGGAGAACTCTCTGTCATATATTGACAGGGAACAAAACCTTTCTTGGAATCCACCGTCCTTGCTACATACTCTGACTACACTAGATAAGGCTTATGATGATCATACCTCACAATACAACCACTGTTTGCCATATCCCATTGCTAGACGGCCACCTATGGTGACGGGCTTCCTTGATCAATGGTTGATCAAGAATTATTAGTTAAATTGGATTTAATTTATAATAGTGTTAGACACTAACCCAAGTCCAGTTGAGGGTTGAGCCTAAAAAATCATACATAACATCACCGGGAAGGGATAAGAAATTAATTGAAAATTATGCCATAAGTAATTAGATTGCTTAAGATGAGAGAAATCCTTTGGATGGATTAGCCCAAGAATAAAATAATGAGATTAATTTATGTTGAGCTTGCCTTTATTAATTAATAAGTTGGACTTATTAAATTAATGAAGACTATTTGGGCTCATGCATTTAATTGGATTAAAAGCATGATGGGCTTAATTAGGTGGATTTTGATTAAGTTGTATTTAATTAAAATCAAGTGGGTCTTGTATTTTTAAGGATAAAAAGCGGGCACTCACCTCTAATTAAGCACACTTGAAAATTCTAGGAAAGAAAATAATTGACTAGCAATTTTCACTTTGGAAAGTGTCTTGTTACTCATTAATAAAGAGTATAGGGTAAATTATATTTTGCCATCCGAACTATGACCGTTTTTATATTTTGGCATCTAAACTTTTTTTTGTGTCAACTTACCATCTGAACATTACGAAATTTTACACTTTACCATTTATAACTATTTTTCACCAAGTTTTTTGTTAAAAAAAATCATATGCAATGCACATGTGATATTTAAAGGTCATTTGATGTGATATTTTTCACATATGCACATCATGTGATGTTTTTTGGATAAAAAAATCACCAAAAAGACGATCATATATCGTAAAGTGCAAATTTCGCAAAGTTGAGATGGCAAGTTGACATAAAAAAAAAATTAGATGCCAAAGTGTAAAAACGGGCATAGTTCGGATAGCAAAATGTAATTTACCCAAGATTATATTACCTTGTGAACATTAAAATGAACCTAGACACATTTTAATAGTTCCATACAAGGTATATATATGCTAGGATAAATTATTTGGAATAATTAATCATAACATAGCAAAAAGAGAAAAATCCTCCTCCTCCTAGAAGCCACTCGTGAAGGAAGCGGATTGGCCCGGAATGCGCAGCAATAGCGCACAAAATCAAAAACTGATTAAACAATGTGGATAAAGCAATAATTAAATCCCGATCAAGGGGTGTACCCTTGATCTTTCCCGAGCATTCGGTGTATAAAATAAAACACAGGCCAAGAAATAAAACGAGAAAAACACAAGATGCGTAAAACGTAAATCGAAAATATATTTTCATCATTTTTCTCGTGCGGCTACAAGCGTGAACTCCTCTCCTCGGATCCATTCACTTAGAAGGTTCAAGCATAGAATCCCTCTAAAGCAAGTCCACAACATACAATGGAAGTGGATATAACCTTCTTGCTAAAAAGGATTAGGTCCGGTGGAAAAAAGAATGAATTTCGAATCACACTATTAATTAGTGTATTTGAAATTTTTTCATTCTCAATTTAAATTTAATTCAAAGAGAAACATAGGTTAAAAGGGGAGAAAAGAAACTTTCAGATTTTCACCATGAAAATCCGTGGGCATTACATTAGTGGAGAGAGAGAGAGAGAGTTGAGAGTCCACAACTCCACACACACACCCGTGTGTCATGGAATTGGAGAGAGAAAAAGTCCCTTTTTTTTTTTTTTTTTTTCTAAAATGGAATCTCAATCCAAATGAACTCTTCAGCAACCAAAAAAACAAAATTGCAATCTCACATTCAATTTTCTAATTAATTATTTTCATTTCTCCCATAACCAGAAATCGCCCGTTACCATGAGTGGCCGTCTAGCAACGATCCATAACACTAGGGACTAGGTGAATGTTAGCGTGAACATTTAGGCTCCAAATCCATACGAGTACGGTCCTACTGTCAACCGTCTCCTGTCTTTAGTCTAGGGTATAGAATTGGGTGTCAGTTCTTATCCTTGACTAGACAACTATGCTTAATACTCGAGATACATTTACTCTACTAATCCGATCTAGGAAACCTATCCCTAATCGATCAATCGCTTTGGCCAAAGATTTTTAGACTCTAAAGCATCTCAGAGTGCACAGGAGAACTCTCTGTCATACACTGACAGGGGACAGATCCTCTCTTGGAATCCACCGTCCTCGCTACATACTTCTATGCACTAGATAAGGCTTATGATGACCATGCCTCACGACACAGCCACCGCTCGCCATATCCAAGATACAGTCTTCGTATGCACGTGACAGCCATGATTCCTCAAGTCAGAGGACTAATTCTCGTACTATCAAAATCGAGAATCCTAGTCATACCGATCAAGCCTTAAGAGGCTTCCATATGACGATTCTCGCGAGTCACTTCAGTCGGTTGACTACCTTGCCAACTAACCCACTAAAACTGCATCGATGATCTACGTCTCTTGCCGACAAAACACGGCTGCAGTACTTAATGCAAGTCCCCATAGGACCCTTGATGCCCAGTCTCGAGGTCCTCGACTTGGAACGTTTCAGACCGACCCTCAGGAGTTGGTTTCATAGCTGCCAAACCTATGCCCAGTCCAATTCCACGGATTTAACCTTTCAGTCCGTGGGCATTTCGTTGTGACATTGAAACCCCATTCAATATCAGTGGTAAGCAAACGAAATACGTTGTCATCTTGATGATTTCTTTCCGTATTCATCAATATAATATTATTTGATAAAAATTATCGAATGAAAAATAACCAATCCAATTGGCTTTTGATCACCCATTCCAACAACTCAGCCGCCCCCTCCCACACACTAGGTGTGTTTCTTCATCTTCTTTCTCTTCTAGCAAGGAGAATTAAAAACTCTCAATTTATGATGTGGTGTGGACGAGCTTTGGAGGACTTCTACATTGGGGTCTAACGTGAACGAAAGGCAAGGAACAAAAACATTCAAGGTAAATATTCATTTTAATATCTTGCACCCTACGTTCTTTGTTTTTCACCATAGCCCGAATTTTTATGGCTTATTTTTTTAACCACATCGAACGCCCGAAAATTCCAAGGGTTCATCCCTTGGATCCATGATTTTATTATCATGTCGTATTAATTATGTGTTACTTTATCTCTGCTTCCGCTTGCCTAAACTCTCGGGCTAATCCACGAGCTCCTTTCAATATGTTGGTATATGATAGATATACTTTTTGTTTACTAAATTTGATAAAATTAATGATTAATAATTAATAAATTTCATCTAATGTTTACTTTGCTTCATTGTGGTAGAGATAAAATTATGTATTTCTTAAAAGGTTAAATGAAATTTACTATTGTGATAGGTAAAAGCGTAAATTGCATAACCCCGTATGTGTTTTGGTGAAATAGCGTAAAATCCTCCTGTGTTAATTTAATAAGCAAAAACCTCCTTGTGTTTATAAAATACAGCAAAAAATCTTTTCTTCGATAAAAACAGACATAGAGTGGCTCACACTCGCCTTTTGTGCGAGTGGACTTTATTTTTTGACTTTTTTATGACTACTTTAAGTATATAAATGTCCATTTTGCCCCCTTCTTTCATATATCAATTCATTTTAAAATTTAAATTGATCTTCGTATATTATTTTATTTATGTATATTATTATATATTTAATTCATTTAAATTATTTATTGAATTCAAATATATTACAATAAAGTATATTTGTTATAAAATATATTAATTCAGATATAAAAACAAATAAATAGTATATAAAATTTTTAAAAATTAAAGTTTATAAAACACACAATACAAGTTTAATATTCTAAAATTATATTTAAAATAAAAATTCATATAAAATATAATTTAATATAAAAACATCAAAACACTATATAAGGTTTTTAAAAGTAAAATTCTAAATTTAACACAATACAAATTTAATATACTAAAATTATTTTTAAATTAAAAATTCATTGAACATATAAAAATCACTTATAGTTATTAAATATCATTAACTAAATTAAATTATTATTAATTGAAATATATTTAAATAAATTTTTTTTATAAAATTTACTAATTAAATATCAAAATACTATCAAATTATATTAATTATTTTAAATTATATTATTTATATTTAAAAAATATTTTTTCTTCTTCTTCTTCTTCTCGGTTGCCCGCCACTAATGGCAGGGGACGTTGCTTGTATTTAGCCGCTTCCCTTTCCAAAAGGGTGTGCTCGTCGCCCCTTTTTTGTAGGGCGACCTCCCAGTCGCCCTCTGTATGCCATCGCCCAGACTATTCTCGGGGATGGCCTTGCCGCCCACCTACAAATACTTATATATATATATATATATATATATATATATATATATATATATATATAATATATTATGTATATTATATATAGTTATATTATATTATATATTATATATATTGTAACATCATAAGATTTTATATATAATTGTAGAATTAATTGGTAAGTATTAAAGAAATTTAAATTAATTGATGAATAAATTATAGGTTGAAACCTGAATATATTTAAAATGCAAGGGGTTAAATTGGAGCTTTAAAAATTATTTGGGATTAAATTATATAAACTATGAAATTAGGGAACAAAATTGGAATTTGAATAAAAGTTATACATATATATATATATATATATATGTGTGTGTGTGTGTGCATTAGAATTTTAAATAAAAAGTTTTTATTATATAAACATATTCATGTATTTGTGTAAGAGATAATGGAGGCTAAAGTAAGGTTAAATGAGGTGGAACTTTGTTTCGGCCCTTCTGCCTTTGAAAACCATCTCCAATCCCTATTTAAGGTCTGCCAACTGGATTCAATTATTAACTATCAATTGATGTTTGAAAGGCTCTATAACAAAGTGGTAGGCCTCTCCTCGGATTCTATTTTGGACTGTTTTCTTTCTGGTTTGCGCCCGAAAATCAAAGTGAGATGGCTATTTTGCATCCTTCTTTCATCTCCCAAGCTATTTGTTTAGCAAAATTATTGGAGTCGAAGTTTGGTGGTACACCTTTTTTGGCTTCACCAATGTCAGTGATCCTACCGCAGTCCCGTAGTCCGTCACTTCCTGCTCCACCTCTTCCGTCGGAGTCACGACCCCCCTCATTTTATTAGTTGCTTCCCCTCGACCGTAGCTGTCTATTCGTTGCTTCACGCGAATGCAAGTTCATCACGCCAAGGGGTTGTGTTTCAACTGCGACGGACACTTCTTTTCCTGTCACCGTTATCAGCCAAAGCAGTTGTTGCTCATTTTAGTTAACGATGAACCCCTGGATCCTAGTTTGGCGCCTATTACCATTACTCATTTTTGTTATAGCAAGTTTCAATCAGATTGGTCCCTACTGCACTCCACTTCTTTACTTTCTCGATGGTCTCCTCCTATTATGTCCCATTTCCACTTGTCTACGGAAGCCATTTCAGTGTTATATCCCACGCACTTTTTGTGTTAATGCTTTAATTTTAGGTCAGCCCGTCACTGTCTTGGTTGATTTAGGTAGCTCGCACAATATCCTTCATCCTTGCCTAGCTTGGTTTCTTCACCTTACTGTGCAACCACTGCCGACCTTCTCGATTTTTGTGGCAATGGTGCTTTGACCACTTGCTCGGGTTTGCGTCCGCAGGTTCTAATTTACATCAAGCAACATTCCTTCAGCATACCATTGTACTTGTTGCCAATCCATAGCTCTGATGTGGTTCTTGGAGTCAATAGCTACAAACTCTAGGTCCTGCCGTCTCAGACTACTCGGTGCATTCTATGCACTTTTACCACCGATGTCAATTAGTCATGCTTACCAGTGACATTTTGCATCCTTCCCTACCAGCATCATTCCACTAATTTCTTGGCTTATCTCCTTTTGAGGTGCTTATTTATTTCCCTCAGCATCCCTCACTTCATTCGGTCAGGCACACGCCCCTATTCCTTTGGCACATATGTTAGTCTCTTTTCCAGTGGCTAACTTCACCCGTCTCCCTGCTTCTAATGGCTTTGTGGCTTGTCACAATATCTGGTCTTTTCTTTTACGACAGTTGCAATTGTTCCTCCCTACTCGACTATGTACCCATTGTCTAGCGGTACTTTTTAGGTGCCCATGGTTGAGTATTTAGGCTCAATTATTTCTATTGACAGTATCGGCCCTAATCACGCTCCCATTGGGGTGCTTCATTTTTTGTCCTCTCCTACTTCTATTTTAGCATTGCGAACATTATTGGATCTGTCAGTGTTTTACAGTGGTTTTAATGCAGATTAATTGCACTTCGGGTACCCTTGGACCACTTGCTGCCCACCTTTCCTAGCTTCGACCTTGAGGATGAGGCCCTCTTAAAGGCGTGGGCAATGATACACATGGCCGGCCCAACTGAATTACCCACAAGCCACTCCATCTGCTAGAGTAAACAATGAGAGTAAAAATATAGGTATAAATTCTAAGTTGTGGAACAAAAAATACATTCAAACTTACTTCATAGCGTGCAGAACCAAGATTATCTTGGTAATACTTAAGTCATCAAGTGGTCGTGCTAAGCTTAATAGGCTGTGTACTCTTTTGTTCTTATCAGCAAACCCTAAATTAAAAGTAGTGACAAATATATTGTCGAAAGTTCTTCGGATAGTTATATCCAAAACTTAAAAAGGATTAAATGTAGTGTTGGCAATGTAATTAACTTATATTATTTGGGACCTAAAATACATTTGATCCAAAATTAAAATAATATATATATATATATATATATATAATACATACGCACTCTCCGAGTTTATGAACTGTTGAAGCCCCGCCCCCAGCCCCTACAGTTCCACTGATAACACTCATGGCGATCGGCAGGGCGCCACAGCTTCTGCCAATATCGTGTCAATCATACCCTCTTGCACATCTGGTTCATCCACTAAAGTGCGATTCAGTGGTCGCTCACCTATCATCATACTTCGCTTATCTTTAAACCTGATCAACCAAGAGCCTCTGCTCATTTTTCCACGACCTCCTCACGCTCCTCGTCACGCCGCATTCTGTCTCGCTGAAAAAATCACCGGAACAACGACTAACTCATTGCCTCACCCCAATTGCAGCCTCCTAATTTTTGCCCCCATACTTAACTGGCCTTCGGCTTGGAGTGAAGGGAGTTCAACCTCCTTATCTCCATGGTCATTCTCTGTTCTTGGTTTACCCTCAGGTAAGAATCCGACCTCCCCCTCTTGTGTAGAAGATTCAGTGATTGATTCTATTGAGGATGAGGTCAAAATATAGGTCTGATGTAATCTTATTTTGACCCGAATTTAGCATTAGGTTTGGATAGTTGTGGGTATTTGTTTAAAGCTTGTGTTGGATATTTGGTTAGATAGTGCAAAAAGCTCAATTGATTTAATAAACATCCTAATGCGGCCCTCTAGGTCCAAGAATTGCCCATCTGTTTCCCTCCTATCCACCTGGCTTAAGTCTTTGATCTTATATTAAGCCCAACCTCCCTACACTAACTCCCCTTTCCCCCATCCCCATTTCTTTACTGGTTAAACCCACATTCACACCCAGTCTCGCCCCCAACCCCATCATCCCCAACTCTTTCACCCCCCAACCCGCACTTCTCACCACCCCCCCCCCACCTCGGCTGCCACCCCTTCATCGCCAGTTGATGTGCCCACTAGTCTAAGACACCTCGAAGCCTCCCCCCTTCACTAGCACCAAAGATAACAACCCCCCTGCGCTACTCACACCTTGACCCCAATGTTGTATCCCCTGCCTTCCCCCTTACTTCCCCGCTAGTCTCTCCCATCAGACAACTACATTAGGGTGAACCCCACTGCACAAGATTCTTGTAGCCACGGACCATAGCTCATATCCACCATATTTCCTTCTCCCACAGTCGTGTCTATTCATTGATTGCAATCCCTGATAATGTGGCCGAACACTCCACAGTCGTAACAAAAGTTCGAAAGATGTTATACGTAAAAGTCAGTAGCAACTCCTCACCTCCCCCAATGATTTTATCTTTAATTAGTGTTTTAATGGCAGCCGAACATCTAACTAACAATATTCAAACTTTTGAGCCCCACATAAATCCAATGTGTGCATGATCATAATCCATAAACTTCCCAGTTCCAATTGTCACTATTACCTCCCTTGCCATCATTCGAATTGGCAAACCATGAACATCCATATAATACGGACATCAATTTTAAATCCACTGTTAATGGATTATCCGAGTCTCCCACACGATTTGATTGAATCAGATTCTTGTCATACATCTAGAGGCAACCATCCATAGCCTCTCATTATTGGATTGATGATCCAAAATTAGTGCATTAGATCATTTGAATTTTAAATTTGGCCTTTAAATTAATTGAATTAATTTAAGAGAAAATTAATTAGTAGATATGATTCATTAATTACTTAGAAGATGGACTTTTCTAATTACTGGATTCATTATTAGATTTGGGCTAGAATAATGAGTTGTACTAATTAGGTTGGGCTTACTAATTAAGTGGGCTTAATTAATTAAGTGCATTTAATGGGCTTGTGATATTTAAATTGGATTAGATGTTCACTTGGACTTCTTTAAGATTAATTAATATAATAAATCCAACATAATTAGTCATCGAGCCCACTAATTTGTTGGGATAAATTAATTGAGCCCGGTCAAAATGCACCAAGCCTAGCCTATGTTGGTCTTGTCTAGGTTAACTTTGAAAGTAAAAATGGTGTTGGCTTTAATTTTGAGGGTGATTTTTGAATTTGAGGTCAAGAGGAGAGTTATGGTAGGTTGGTGGAGATAGGGAAGTGACCTAGCTGACTAGCTTCCTCATTTTTCCTTTCTAACTCTTCCACACTCAAATTCTTAACCTTAGCCATTCCCTCGCTAAGCGATGATTCGTCCCACCACATCATCCCTCTCCATCTCTCTTATTCTTCTTGATTTAGAACCAAGTCAAGAACTAAGTAGATTGAAAAATACACCAAGCAATAGTCTAATTTTTTTTTATCCCTCTTCCCGAATTTGTTTCTTGCTAGCATGAGTACATATTGCATATTCCTGGTGTGATATGGACGCTTTCTAGAGTTCCTATGTCAAAACTTGCATAGACTATATTACCTCTGCATTTTAATACTCCGGTAGCCCAAGAATGTTCAAGGGTATAACCTTGATCAACGTTATTGCTTTTAGTTTTCATCTTTCTGCCCTTATGTCGCGTTTCCAGACCATTCCACATCCGTTCAGCTAAAATGGCCAGAAATTACAAGATAAAATTATCAAATAGATTGACATAGGACTAAAAGAACAATTTTTCATAAATATATATATATAAATATATATATATTGATTGAAAAGAAAAAGTTGATATTGTAAAAAGTAGGCAAATGTCTACTTATTTTTATATAATTAATAATCAAAACATACAATAGAACACAGGATGGAGAATCTGAGATCGAACTCTAATGTAAACCTCATTGCTTCACACCATAATAGAAACATTTTTGGGTGATGTAGATATGCGTCCCACATCGGTTGCAGACGAGGAGCTTGAGTGGCTTATAAGCCCCAAGACCTCCTCTCCCTAGCGAGCGCCTTTTCAAACCCGTGAGCATACGGAGCCAAAGCGACAATACCTCGCGCAACGGGCCGATCAAGTCGCATGTCGCATCACGGGCGTATGTTGCATTAACATTATATTTTAAGGACAAAATAAATATTCCTAGGAATAAACCACACAATAAACATATACACCCTATCACACAATATAACTCACAACTCCACTATAAATACAAAAAATATTATTATTTTAAAGGGGACTATTCATTGACAAGACAAGACACATACCCATTTACCCAAAAATTCTCTCTCTATAATTAAATATTCACCTAGCGCGCAATTGTGCCTAGAGTAAAATTCCCATCTAATCCGTAAATTAAATCCACATCCACATCAATGGCGCCGTCTGTGGGAACGAGGCCATGTGCCTCTACCCAAGCCCCTCGTCTGGGGGGCTATGATGTAGATATGCGTCCCACATCGGTTGCAGACGAGGAGCTTGAGTGGCTTATAAGCCCCAAGACCTCCTCTCCTAGCGAGGCGCCTTTTCAGGACAAACCCGTGAGGCTCATACGGAGCCAAAGCGGACAATACCTCGCGCAACGGGGCACCGATCAAGTCGCATGTCGCATCATTGGGAAATCTTATTAAACAGATAGCTAGGGGCCAACACCAAACTTCCCGTCTAGGTATATACGAATTTAGTCGAAGAATCAAATAAAACCATAAACACGTAGCCTTGAACACTCACTAGGGTTTCATGACACACATGTTAACATTTCTTCACGTACGATGAAAGCAGAAATGACGGCTAATGCAGAACTCCATATATGATTTGATCAACTTCGGCAAAAGAGCAAATATAAGATATTATTACACCTCCACAGCCTTAAGCATTTTCCTGGCCTTCAGAAATTTGGTGAACCACATAGCTGAAAGTTTTGGATATCTTGTTTGATTATTGTTGAAGTCGACATAAATGATGCCGAATCTCACCTTGTATCCTTCTTTCCACTCAAAGTTGTCACACCATGACCATGCAAAATAACCCTCCACAATCACCTGCTCTTTCCTGCAATTATTACCATAATAACGCAATATTGTATAGATATGTTAGGAATGTTAAACAATTTTAGGATTGATCAAATAATTAGCTGTTACAATTCAAGAAGATTATAAAACAAAAAGGGATAAAATTTCTCACATAGTTACACCAGAAATTAAGAGGATTATATTTCACCATATACGAAAAACAGAAAAGCAATAACATGGACAGAGGAAAATGCAATATTATATAGTCTTATACTTTACCGGTTTGCCATTTTTTATCCTATTTTGTATTTGCGAAAAATTATATGTGACTTACACATGATCCAATTAAATTGGGTTTTTTGTCTTAAAAGAACTAAAACTATCAAAATTTTGTAATTACAAGACTTAAGTTGCATTTTCACTAAATTAACATATATCTTATGAATTAGTAAATGCTAGTTAGTCAAATAAGCAAATTTTCATGCCTTTAATTCTTTGCTTTGCAAGAAGCCTCTTGGATTTGGGCTAAAAAATTAATTATTTATATTTCAAGCGTTTCATAAATAATGAAAAAATTAAGAATGAAGGAAAAATTGGCTTGCCATAGATTCTCTAACAGAGTTGGAAGGACGACGTAAAATGGGAATTTATAGAAATTATGACTAATTTTAAGATATTTCCATAAACAATGAGTCTAAAATATAGGTAAAAGTTCTAAATTATGGAACAAAAAATGCATTCAAACTTACTTCATGGCGTTCAGAAGGTGAGCAAGATGATCTTGGTAATACTTAACCCTCAATTGGTCTTGCGAAGCTTTGTAGGTGTACTCCTTTATGTTTTTATCAGCAAACCCTAAATTAAAAGTAGTGACAAATACATTGTCAAAATTTCTTAAGATAGTTACATCTAAAACTTAAAAAAGATTAGGCATTTTTGGTCCTGTAACTTAAATTATTGGCATTATTGTTATTTAACTTTCTAGTATAGTATTTTGATCCTACATTTTTTTAATTTTTGCAATTTTCACCTCCACTAGCGGGAAGGGTGGACTTCGACAAAAAAGGTACTAAAATTATAAAAATAAAAAATTACAAAAAACACTAAATAACCTAAGTTACGAAAAAAAATGCATTTGATCTAATTTAAAAATAATATATATATATATATATATATATTATATATATATATATATATATATATGTCATGTAGGGATTAAGCAGTACCATTTTCAGTAATGTGTAGAGGAGGCAAGTGGTTTCGGTATGTCTCATTTAGAAATTTCAGGTGCACGTGCAGCCCCCATGGAACCTTTGAGTGTTTCAAATTCATGGGGTGTAAATTGTGCTTCGCGAGGAACAGAGTCTTCCATATTCTCAGGATAACGACCACAAAGAATAGGATCCAAAAACCTGAAAAACAAAGACTACATAAAATTTTTGGTGCCAAAATACATTTTTGGATCAATAATTTCGTTCATTTGGCGTTTTCTTTCCTTAACGTTTAGAACAGCATTTAATCCTACATCTTTTTAGTCGCATAAGATAGGTGGTCAACCTTTTAATTCTCTACTTTGCGGAATTTTAAAGACGCTCTCATTATTAGGAAAACTCTACACATTTGGTCCTTTGCTTTACGTGATTTTTAAAATGATTCCAAAATTGAGAAAATTCGATACATTTAGTACTCTGCTCTAAGGGTTTTCATGGGTGACTAAATGTGTCGAGTTTTTTCAATTTTGGTATTATTATGAAAATCTCATAAAATAGAGGACTAAAAGTGTTGAATCCCTTATCCTATAGGAGTAAAGGTGTAATTTCGGCTTTCATGAGTTCAAGTTTAGATACATACCATCCAAGCATAAAATCGATAGCTCTTCTAACAGCCTTTATGTCTTCCTCTGAATTTTGATCGTAAGGCACATACCAAACAGAGTTGAGTGCAATTCCTATCTTGCCTCCTTGGGATTCCTGAGGTCATACATACATACATATATATATATATATATATATATATATAAAAGCTTGCATTGAAATCATATTGAGGCAGGATTATTAGATCTAAGTAGTAAAATTTAAACCTTAAACTTGGTTTTGTATGATTCAACTGCTTCTGCATGGGCAAGAAGCAAATTTCTTCCGACAATGTATACATCTTTGGGCGAACATGTCTTCCCACGCTCGTGCGCAACACTGATTGCTTTTTTGAAGGTTTTCAATGTTTTCTTTGAGTCTATTGAACATTTATACAAAGGCATGCTTCTCAACGCTTCTTCGAGCGTGCATGAAGCTTTGTTAGGTGGAAAAGTCCCAGTCCACGTAGCCGTTAAATGCATAGGCCCATGGCTCATTTATAGTGGTCCATATTTTTACCCGATCGCCAAATTCCCAAAAGCATAACTCTGCATACTCGCGGAAGTCATCCCTGCATGAGTATACCAGATTTTTTTTTTCATTTTTCTTTTCATTATATCAAACAATAGATTTTTTTATGTGCAGTAAGTAATATATAGGCGCAACTAGTCTTAAAATACCTTTATTTTTAGGGTTAAATACACTTTACCCCTAAATTATTGTTAAGGCAGTATTTAAACTCCTTATCTAATTTAAACGTAACACTTATCTCCCTACAATTAAATATTTGGACAGTATTGCCCATATACATATATATATGTATATTTGCAGTTCAAAAAATCATTTTTTTTAAACATTTTTCATTATAAATTCAATTAAAATTTCTTAATTGGAAAAACATATATTTTACTTACAATAAATTAATATAAATTAGCAATTTAACTAAGTTAGTTTAGTTCGAAAGCGTTCGGTTGCACAATCTGTTGCAAATGTATTTCATATTGAATTTTTTTTGGGAAATAACGAATCTACAAAATAAGTGTTGAAAATAAATCAAAATAAACCCGCTCCAATAATTGTTGTATTTTGAATTCTATAGGTAATCAAGATTGCAGAATGGAAGCCAAGATCAGCGATATATCACTTACACTATATTCCCTTTAAAAATCCTCCATACTCTTTCTCCAAACAAAGAGGAAGATCGAAATGAAAGAGAGTCACATGAGGCGTCATTTCTGCATCCAATTAAAATGATATATATAAAAATAATAAAATTTTAGTTCTTTTATTTGTTGGGATACACCTTCACTGACGAGAAGGTGAACTCAAAATTTAAAATATTTGATATTAAAATAAATTGTATCAGAACGCGAAGTTTATTCCTCTATTCCAATTTTCTTGATTTTGGGATGTCTTAAAATGAAAATTTGTTAACAAAACATAAATACTTTTATAGAATTGAGTCCTACCATATTTAAGGATAGTGTCGATAACATCATTGTAAAAATCGATTCCTTCTCTGTTGACTCCAGCAGACCACCTTCCACCTATTAATATGTAGTCAGAACAAGTATTTAGTCCAATAATTGACATTATTAATCACGAAACGATAAAAATAACAATAGGTAGGAAAATTATAATTTTGTAATTTAGGGGGTGATATTTTTTGTTCTGTATCAATTGATTTTTGCAATTTAATTTTATAACCTTATGATTATAACAAATATTAGCCCTTCTCAGACCAATTAGGTAGAAAATTGCATGTCTTGCATATAATCCAATTACATTATAATTTTTCAGATAAATTGGCTTAAAAAATAACTAAAAATCCAAAATTATAAAGTTAAAAAATAAAATTACGAAAATTAATTCATACAAGACCAAAATATTACCCAACAAGTTACCGGGCTAAAATTATATTTTCGTCCAAGTCTTACCAGGCAATACTCTTGTCCATGAAATCGAGAATCTATAGGAATCAAAACCCATTTGCTTCATCATCCTAATATCTTCCTGCAATTGTACAAAGATGTTAAGTAGAAATTAATTAATTCACAATTTTGTTTTTTTCCCGCTAACAAAATTATGAGTTTATAAGTGTCTGACCAAATGAACAAATTTGAGGTCCCATAAATAAGTTTAAAGTCATGAGTTCGAGTCTCATAGGATGTGTAGATATTTAGTTCAATTTATGTTATTAAATTGGGTAAATTACATCTACCTCCCCTGATATTTGACATAATTACGAATACCCCCTCGTTGTTTGAAAAATTACAAATACCCTCCTAATTTTAACGACCGTCTAACAATTACCCCAATCTATCTATTTTTTTTATAGTGAACCGACCAAAAATACCCTTATGAATTAAAAATTATAATTTTATTTTTTTTAAAAAAAAATTATCGACTAAGGGGATAATTTTATTATAATTTTTAAAAATTTTTATCCATCCCATTCAATATTTTTATAAAATTTTAATGTTTTTTAAAAAAAATAAAAAAAATAAGGCAAAGTTGATATTTCTATACCTCCATCCAAGGATTACATAATTTTATCAAACATCAGGGGGGTATTTGTAATTTTTCAAACAACAAGGAAGTATTTGTAATTACGCCAAATTTCAGGGGAGGTGGTTGTAATTTACCCTATTAAATTTGTCGATTGATTTTAGTCATATTAATATATTAATTGAATTAATTCATTACTCAAAAAGTAATAATTATTTGGTATAGTGATTAATTACCTTGAATTTATGGTACATATCAGCAGCAACATTTCCATTGGATTGATCATCTATTCCACCTGCCACCCATATTTATAAGTCCAGTCATTCACACACACACACACACACACACACACACATATATATATATATATGCTTACGTTGTAAATACTGTTCAACTTTGAGAGAATGAGAGAGAGAGAGAGACCAGGATTCCTGGAGCTGAGATCATCCCACACACTGATGCTCTTCCCACCAATTGCAGCAGCTCCTTCAACCTGCAAATAAAGTTGATGTATAATGTGTTCAAGATAGTTATAAACCAATACTGATTCTTCTTAAATTAGGGAAAAAAAAAAAAAAGATGTTCTAGTATGATTCTAATCTCCAACACCAATTGAAATTTAATTAATTAACTCCTTTCGAAATTAAACACCACTATAAATAATTAGATCAAACTACAATTTTTAGTCCTGTAAATCAATTCGTGCAAGACCAAGAATACCAACTCCTGTATGTTATAGGACTAAAAATGCTACCAGTCCTCAAGTTACGGGACTAAAATTGCAATTTAATTGGACCACGTGCAAGTCACGTGCTATTTTCCGACCAAAATAATAAAATTACCAACATTCTAAATTAAGTTATAGAATTAAATTATGAAAATCGATTCGTGCATAAGCAAAAATAACATATTTTTTAAATTACAAGACTAAAATTACATCTCCAGCTCGCTCTTGAAATTGTGTGAGTAGTAATCAATATACCTGATAAGCAGAGGTGGCAGATCCAAATAGAAAACCGTCAGGGAAGTCATGGCGGGTGATTTTGGAGTTGTCCTTATCGGCTGGAAGTACTCCAGGGGGAAAAGGAACAGTCTTCTCACTCAATTTTCCGCTCTCCATTGCTCAAACTGATTAATCAAAATATTAAAGAGTTTCTTACTGCTAAGATCAGTTTGGGTTGGGCAGAGTGAGAAGAGCCAATACCCCTATTTATAGTTAATCAAAATCCTCGTCAAGGCATGCAGGCTGTCTGTCTAGTGCAAATATTGGCTCTACGAGAAATATAAAAATACTTTTTATAAGAAAAGTCAACAATACATTAATTGCAGGAATCTAGTTATATTTTTATCACGTAATCATCATCATCGTCATCATGTTTTTTATTCATCGATCATGTTACATAATATATACATCTTACTATTTTTGTAGTGACAGGATAGTGGTATTATTAATATTAATAATGAATAAAATGCATAAAACTTTCTTATATTTAAGAAGTTGACTAAAAATTCTTTTATATTTAAAATAAAGACTAAAAACCCCTTATGTTTCTTAAACGTAGCTCAATCGCCTATCTTTGTTAAATCTAACTAATCGTGTTAATCTTTTATAGAATGCCCGTTATACCCTTACTTAATATATATTATTTCTTATTTTAATGACTGTTGGATCTTCTTTGATCAAATATTGATCTTTGGATCTAATCAATTAATTTCAACCGTTAGATTTTTAAAAAATTAAAGGCCAAGATTCAATAAATTATTTAACTTATATTATATATAAATAATTTAAGATTATAATATATATATATATATATATATATAAACTACTAACCCCACCCCCTTCCCCGCTGGCGGCGCAAATCTTCAAACCATTGGATCTCCGCAAATGCTTTACCAAAATAGGTGAGGCCGGTCTCGTTAGTATCGTCTTAAAGAGATGAGTCTGATGGTGGTGGTCTGCGATCGAGATTAGTCATGATGTCAATGAATCAACGGCAAACAAGTTCGGTGATCGTGGCTTGAGCCCAGTCTCTCCGATTGATGAAAATTCAAATTGAAGGTATAAAAATATTCCTCTTGAAGAGAGGATTCGAATGGTAGCACTGGTGGTAGGAAACTCGTCGGGAAGGCACCAAAAACTTAGGGAGAAGTTTCCAACGAAAAAGGGGGCGAAAAATGCATTTTAGCCTTAATTAAATATATATTTTAATTAACTAAGAATAATCTCAAATAATTATAATAATTATTATACTTAAATTAATTTAAATATATAATTAATTGAATAATTTTAGATTGTATTTATATTAATTTAGATATATATTTTAATTGATTTTAGATAATTATAATAATTATTGTATTTAAATTAGTTTATAACTTACATTTATTATAATTGCTTAATATTTAGATTCATGTACATATCTAATTTTTTTTATTTTTCTTTTGTATTTTGATACTTAATATAAATATTTTTAAAAATAAAAGAATTTATATTTTTAAAAGAGAGAAAAATACAAAAAAAAATAATTAAAAAGTCAAATTGACCACAGTAATTTCATATACAACATAGGGTATTTTACTCAATTAAAGAAAAAAATACAAAATACCCAAAATGCCAAGCCCAAGCGCACTTCAAGCGCATGCATCCCACCTTCCGTTAGTTTCTAACTGAAGGGGGAGTTTCTGCTGAGTTTATTAAAACACGGTGGGATTTTTAGCTATTTCTAAAATATAGAGGATTTTCAACTTTTTCAACAAAACGAGAGAAAGGGGTAAAATGCATTTTAGCCATTAATAATCTGGTCGTGCACATTACAAGACAACACCTAATTATTAATATTAACATAAAAAGGTTATTTGATATACATGGAGAATAGTTGTATTATTGACATTTATAAATAGATAGTAGAATTTAGTGTTAATTACACTTAAATCCCCTCTTAATATGAAAAATTACATATTTCCTCAAAAAAATTTGTAATTGCACTGTTTTGCTAATGTCAGCATTTTTCGTCCAAAATCTAACGAAAAGGCTGAGCTCAAGTATAAGCAGTAAATTTTTGGAGGGCTGTAAATGTAATTTTGGAACATTTTTTAAAAAATATATATATATAATTTTCTCATTTTTAAAGCTAGCGTAAATGTAATCAATCCTATAATTTATACAAAAAGCAGTTTTATCAATCAACACATATTGTTTCGACACACTCTTTCGTTTCTTTGGGATTTATATCATTAGCTTGAACAGCGAAAAAAAAAATTACAAAAAAAACACAGAAGTAGTAAGAAAACACAAAAATGGATTCCTTTTTTATAGTTCAAGATGATGCTATTTTTCATGAACTTGTTATGCAGTTTGTAGATAATATTTTGGTCTCTTTTTTGAAAAGTTAGAATATGAAGAATTTTACAATATTTTGTATATCAACTTTGTTCTAAATATTGTTCCCATATTATAATATATTAATACAGCTTGACAGTACTTAAAATATACTATGTTTTATATAACATTGTTATCTCATACTGTTATAAATCAGTTAAATTGACATTATACTATAAGTCATTTATCAAGTGAAAACAATGTACTAATAAATATAACCTGGTGACATGAAAAAAAATAATAAAAGGAGTCCTTAATTGATAAATTATGGGTATTTAATTGTCAGTACTTTGTAATTGCAGTTTTGAAAGAAGAAATGATTCCCAAAACTTTACTGAAATGCAAAAATTTCAATTTCTAGATATTGAAGGCAAAATAAAGACAGTGAAAACTTTCCTGCACTTTTATGGCGCCATTTCGGATTTCTTACAATAGATCATTCATAACTTATATAATATACGATGCTGCAAGATTATAACAATCAAAGTTTATATTATAACAATTTCAAGAGACCACATCCCGAGTACTAATTTCTATTCCCATATACGAAATTCTTAACGTAATTGTTGATCAGTTTGATGAAAAATTAAGAGCAACAAATGAGGGTTTTAATGTAATTATTTATGTGATATTGTAAATTGGCAAATTACCTAATCGCTTTAGATTTTCAGAGTCAACTCTGCACAAACATGTGTCATGAACACTTCTTTAATCCTTATTCAAGTATTAAAAATCATTCTTGACAACTGTCTAATGCCAATTTGTGTATTTTCACAAATACGTTGTGTCATGCTTAAAGCATTCACAACATCAGATCCATTACGTAGGGGATGTCCTAGACATCTAAACTTTCTCATCAGTTAGACGTAACTGAGTCTTGAACAGCTTAAACTTTCACATCAGTCAATCATGACTGAGTCTCGAACAGCTTGAGCTTTCTCATCAATCTTCTATGACTGATTCTTAAACAGCTCGTCTCTAATGTAGGAATCTAATTCCTTTTATGGAGAATTTCGTGAACAACTTTGTATTACTTACTGTCTTAGTGTTTTCCAAACATCTTAACCTCATTCTAAATGAGTGAGATGTTTACACCAAGCACATTGGAACTCACACCAACTCCTACTGGCCTCGGGCTCATCAAATCATACATAGCATGATTGAATATTCCAGTTTTGCGAAGTCTTGGACCTAGTTTGAACTTTCTAGTTTGAACCCCATTTCACTCGGATCACCACATTCGGACGCTGATACCTTTCCTAATCCTTTGGTTTACATGGATGCAGCGAAATGCTGCAAAGTATCGTGGGGTATCGTTCTCGACCGACGGCATTATCTTTTAGGTCCAGCGCTATCTCCGCACACTGTATGCAGCACGGACCTTGACGAGCACACAGTGGAAGGGCGATTTACATCGGGCTGCCGTAATGGGATTCATATTTCGCCAGACAGTTCCTTGAGCCCCTAGTATTGTGTGTTGGCGTGCACCGTCCTCGTCTTGGTTTAAGCTCAATACAGACGGCTCCTCCTTTGGGAATCCAGGCCTGGGGGGGGGGCGGCGAGCATCATTAGGGATTTGGCTGGGCATGTACACCTTGCATATCAGGTTTCATTAGGCACAGGGACCAGTGTGCTAGCAGAGCTCACTACTGTCTGGCGGGGTTTGGAGCTTGCACCGACCCACAGTCTAGCCCCCTTGGTGATGGAGGTGGATGCCACGGCGGTGATTTTACTCTTACATTCCCGTGTTTCTGGGAAGTGGGAGGTACAATATCTGATTATGCATATTGTACGTCTCCAACAGTTACTAGTGGCGAACGTTCAACATGTTATCAGGGAGGCGAATGGTGTAGCTGACCATCTTACGAAGGAGGCTGCTTCTTTACAATTGACTCGGGTGCTCCACCATAATGATATCACAGGTGTTCTCCGTGGCATTCTCTGCCTTGACAGATGGGGAGTCCCTTACCTTCGCCGGGGGTGATGATGGTTTCACGACTTGGACCAGGAGTTTTTGGAGGAGGTTTTGTGGCTCGTTTTGGGAATAATGGGAACAACACGTGGGGACAATGGTTAGTATATGTATTTTCTCTCTTTTTTGTAAAGGGAGTAAGTACTCCTTGTTTCCAGTTTTTTTTATTGTACATGACTTGAATTCTTTCTTGGTAATAAACATGTAGGGGTCCGCCAAACCCCCCTCCTAGGCATAGGCGGCTTTCTAAAAAAAAATAGCAAAAAAAAAGCCATTGATTCAAACGATGTCCCACATCGCTCCTCCTTATGTCTTTTTGGATTTAAAAAATCCAATTCCATGGACATATAAGGACTGGAATATGATCAGTTAGAGATGTCATTAGATTACGAATGATGCTTTTGAGAAGTTGTATGAAAACCTACTCCCACTATTTTTCCTTAACGTGTATAGGACCATCCTATTGACTCAAGTACTTTGTGGGACGAGAGTTTCATCATAGAATAAGGGCCAACTCATTTCACCGAGTGAGAATCACATTCTCATTTTTGATATTAAAAAAAACCCATTAAATACACATCCTCTTGATCCAATCGAAAGGTAATCAGTTTGGTTCACCATTTCGTGTCTAATTCTTTGATTCTCATCAAACAAAATTAAATTTGTGAACCCTACACTAATCTTGTGTATTTTAGTGACTTTACAGACATCGCATTAGATCTAATCAAATATAAAACTGGGGTTTCGGGAAACCTTTTCCTAGTGGGCTTGAAGTCCACAAGAGAAATTATCCATGCCCCGCTTTTATGATTCACATGGTAGTAGCCTTGTGGGAGGTATCCAATACCATTTTCGTCCTATGAGATCCCCAAGATATTTTGCCTCACCATTTTCATGGGATTTCGAGGACTCCAAGCAAACCACATTACTTGGTGTTAGACCGATCCATCAGCCGAATTATAGTGCAGACTATCGCCCCCTACGACTCGTGAGACAGGGAAATAGCAGCGTATTCTTTTCGTTCACAATAATAGTGCAGCTTCATTTAAATCCATACGTGGCACGACTTGTGAGACCAAATATGGGTGAAATCAACTTCCTCACTACATTACTGCGGATGGAAGACACGGAAATTACATCATTCGGCGTTAGCCGTAATCCATCAACTGAATCATAGCACACACTATCGCCCCCCACGACTCGTGAGACAGGGAAATAGGTGCGTAATCACTTCATTTACAGTAGCAGTACAGTTTCATTTCAGTACAAATGTGTCACGACTCATGAGACCACGTGTGGGTGAAATTAGCTTCCTCACTACATTAATGTGGATGGAGTGTATGGAATAACGAGCTATTGTGTTTATTTCCATTTTTAAAGGTCTAATATTTAAACTTGGTCCAACCAAGTGAGAGTTTGTTATAATATGACCGAGACCTCCCATAATTTTAGTATTTTGGATGATCAATATATCCAATATATTAACGCATTAAATAAAATGCATCGCATGCAAAATAAAAGCCTAGCACGCCCCTGTTGGATGATCACAACTCCAAAACCTATGCGACCTACTAAGCCCGCAGTGGATCTATGGTCAGTATAAGGGTAGGCCTACGCTATTACAAGCTTTTTAACTCATTAACAAACGATGGGCCTTGTAAATTCCTCTTTATTCTCTTAGGCTCTCCATCGTGGGCTCCATTGGGTCTCTTCTCCATGGATCCTCCATGGGCCATCCAATGACCTCCTCAATGGGCATGCATCTCCTTGGGCTTGCCATACTTACATTTTATTTACAAAAAATAAATGTCCTCACCTCCTATTTACTCTCATTATATCATAAAACTAAGAAACCACAATAAACAGTTGAAGGGAGTACAAAGAGAGGGAGAAAGCAAGTCTCATAACTCCAAAGCTAAAAACAAGAGAGTTAAGAGAAAAATTAAGAGGCACACAGGCCCCAACCCAACAAAAATTAAATCATACATTCGGTCCTAGGGCTTTATGATCATCCCTTGTTAATCCAATTAACGTACCAACAAGCATGAAAATTAATCAATTAAATATTCATGCTCATGCATCCATGTGATAACCAATATATAAATAATAAAAATCACATATCCAAGTGCTAAAATACATGTAAATTTTGTAATTTAAAAGTTGGACATAAGTGCAACCCATGCAAAATGATTCAATGTGAAAATCCTTTCAAATTAATTCTAGTAATTTAATTTTAGGAGATACCTAATCTCAACCAAAATTAAAATCACCAAAAAATAATTATTCCAGAAAAATGGAGAAAAAATCAGAAGAATAAATTTTTTAGAAAAAACAGAAAAAATCGGTCCAACCGACATCAGCGGCCGGCCGGCCATGCCCAGGCGCAATGCGCGCGCAGCAGCAGCAGCGCGCCCTGCGCGCGGTCGGCTGTTGCTTGTGCCGTTTTATGAAAAAACTCCAATTTTTTTTTATTTTCTACAAATCCTGAAACCAAAAGAATCATTAATACAAAAAATAAAATTTTCATAAATTCCCATGTCCAAAATTTAAAAAACACAAAATTAAACATGCATAAACCCTAGCACATAGATATGCAACCAAAGCATAAAAGATTCATGCTTCAAAACCAATAAAACATGTAAATGTGCTCCAAACACATAATACATGCAAGATTCATAGCCTATACACCAAATCGGGCTCTGATACCACTTGAAGGAAGTGGATCGGCCCGGGAAGCACAGCGGAAGCACGAAAAAATCGAAATTAATGATAAATAAAAGAATTAAATCCAGATTAACGGATGTACCCTTGATCTTTTCTCTGGTGTTTGGTGTATTAATCACAAATCTAATCATGCAATTATGCTAATGAATCAAAGAAAAACGAAAGCATGAGTAAATATATAATTACCTTTCATTTTTCTCCTTCGATCGGCAATACGTATAGATCTCCTCTCCGGTGTTCGTCCACGCAAGACTCCAGTGTAGGAGGCCTATAATATCGTCAACACCATGTAAAAAGGTTAGATTTATCCTTGTGCTAGCAAGGACTAAATCTATGGGAAGAGGAATCGAAATCACACTATTAATTAGTGTGTTTCGATCTCCTTTGTTCTTGACTTGGTTCTAAACAAAGAAGAACTTCAAGAGAGGAGGAGGATAATACTTTTCAGATTATTGGGGAGAGAAAGCATGTAATTTTGTGTTTCAAACAACAAAAATCGGCTAGGGTATGTGTGTAGGAGAGTTGGAATGAAAAGATTGAGATATGGAAGGAGACCTAGTCTTCGAACTTCCACATCTTTTCTCAACCACTTTCCAAAACTCCTCTCCCACTTTTCACATCTCTTTTGCACGAATTTTTGTGCTTATTTTCAGCCAAGTTTCAGCCATTTTTGACCTATCAAAAGTCAACATCAGCTAGGGCTTGATGCATTTTGGACAGGATTCTATTTGCTTGTCCAACGAGTCAAATTGAGCCCATACACAATTCCTGTTGGACTTAATATTTAATCCAATTAAATAAAATGCCCAAACAAAGAAAGTCCAAGTAAATGTTTAATCCAAATCAAATATTTACAAGTCAAAATGTCACTTAATTATTAAATGAATCCAATCCACTTAATTAATTAAGTTCAACCAAGCATAACTAGTCCAACTAATTATTTCTAGCCCATTTCTAATTAATGAATCCAATCCACTAATTAGATAGGTCCATCTACTAATTAATTAATGGATCCAAATCACTAATTAATTATCCCATGCCTTTTTAAATTAATCCAATCAATATAAAAACGGCTAAGTCCAAAATTCAATTAATCCAATTAATTAAATTCTGAACTATCCATCTAATGGTTTATTCCTCATAAATGATCCAACAGGGGACATATTCTTTCTTGGAATCCACCGTCCTCACTACATAATCCGATTGCACTAGATAAGGCTTATGATGACCATGCCCCATGGCACAGCCACATCTCGCCATATCTAAGATACAGTCTTCGTATGCACGTAACTGCCATGATTCCTCAAGTCCGAGGACTAATCCCGTACTATCGGAACCGAGAGTCTCAATCATACCGACCAAGCCTTAAGAGGCTTCCATATGACGATTCCCGTGAGTTAGTTCAGTCAGTCGACTACCTGGTCAACTAACCCACTAAAACTACACAGATGACCCACGTCTTATGCCGACGAAACACGGCTGCAGTACTTAGTGCAAGTCTCTATAGGACTCTCGATGCCCTATCTCGAGACCCTCGACTTGGAACCTTTCAAACCGACTCTCAAGAGTTGGTTTCATAGCCGCCAAACCTATGCGCAACCCAACTCCATGGGTTTATTCTTTCGATCTATGGGTGTTTAGCAATGATATTGAAATCTCATTCAATGTCCGTGGTAAACACAACGAAAATTGACTGCCAACTTAATGAATTCCTACTGTTTTCATCAGTTTAACATTATTTGATAAAGATTGATGAATGATAGATAGCCAATCCAATTGGCTTTTGATCATCCATTCCAACAGTGGTCCTATGCTATTACATAAGTAATTAACCCATTAACATACTAATTGGCCTTGAAAGCTTCATTCTTTCTCCAAGGGCTTTCATCTCCATGGGTATGCTCCTCCACCGGCTTGCTTTTACATAAAAAATTAAAACCTCACCCAAAAAAAAAAAAAGCTTAATCTACTCTTATTACAATTTAAAAAGAAACCCCGATCAGAAGTCGGGGGGTGTACATAGGGAGGAGGAAAGCAAGCCTTATTATTCCAAGCCACAAAATGAGAGAGAGGGAGAAGCATACAACAAAATAACAAGGGCACACGGGCCCACCCAATAAAAAAAAAACAATACATTCGGTCTTAGGGCTTTGTGATCATCCATCAAACCATAAACTAGCACATAAATCAAATTAAGAATGCAAGAAAATAAGTATACATCCCATGTATAGAAACCGCTATATCCAATATCGGAACAAACAATTATATGCCCTTGGAGTTCCTGAGCATTCAAGGTAGCATAATATTATAATAAACGCAGAAATAAATTCATAGGGCTATGGTGGAAATTAAGAACAATAAGCGCTGGAAATGTAAATCCAGAAAATACCTTTTGTTAGATTTTCTTCAAGCCTTCTCTTTCCTTCACCCGAAGCTCAACGCAGGAACCGTCTACGTTGTCCACACCACACTGAAGTTAGGATTTCTTGAACTCTTTGCTAGAAGAGGACAAGAAAATGTGTGCAAGAAAGGAGAGGGTTGGGCGGCCGAAATTGGAGATTAGGGTTTTAGGAGCAGAGTGTGTGTATTCTACACCACTCACTATGTGTTATCTTGTGTGTAATAATTAATTATTTCAAATAATTACATAAAATATATATATAATATATATATATATATTAATATATATATATATATACCTTGTACGGATGACCTAGAATGTGTCTAGATTCATTCTAACATCCATAAGGTAATTTTTCCTTTATTCCAAATAAAGAGTGACTAGCATGAAACTTTTCAAAAGTTGAATTGCTAGTAAAATGTTTCCTTTCCTAGAATCTCCATCTGCTTAAATTAAGGTGTGTTGGCCGATTTTTATGATTAAAAATACAAGGCTCACTTGATTTTAATTACATCTAATTTAATTAAAATCTACTTAATTAAGCCCATTAAGTATTTAATCCAATTAAATACTTAAGCCTAAAATACTCTCTATTAATATAATAAGTCCAACTTATTTAATTATAAGGACAAGCACAGACATAAATTAATTCCATTAATTTATTCTGTGGGCCTTCCATCCAATGGTTCTCTTATCTTGCAAGTAATTCAATTACACGTGGAATTAATTCCAAATTAATTCCTTGTTCCTTCCTGGTGATTTGTGTGTGACTCTTTAGGTTTACTTTTCACCTAAACTTGGACTAGTGTCTAACACTATTATTAATTAAACCTAATTT